>CM051689.1:942445-994945 GCA_028022725.1 Lycodopsis pacificus | reverse complement strand
ACGTCAGTTGGCTAACAGTCACATTGTAATGTAATGAGGATAGTAGTGCTGACTGCATGTCAACGTCTGTATGTTAACTCATCTAAATATTTAAATATGTGCAAATAGCAGAGAGACACTGAGACCATGTTTGTGTGGCAGCAAAGTTAAATCTGCATTTTGCTCTTTGAGGTTTTCACCATTTCCTTTGTGCAGATCATTTAGAGGCAGAACAAGGTCCACAACCTTAAAGATATACAAACGTTACTAACAAGTAGATATCATGTGTAAAACGTTGGCAATACTACGATAGTATCTCCGATACAAACACGGAGTTTCTGCATCGACACAAGCTACAAACTTCCTCTAAAAACTAGCTTCTGAGAGTTAGCAGCCTTTGTATAGCAACTTACGCTAACGTTTATCGTTAACCATCAGAGTGTAAATAAAGTTTAACGTTAACCATCTCAGTGTAAATAAAGCTTTAACATTAACCATCAGAGTGTAAATAAAGTTTAACGTTAACCATCAGACTGTAAATAAAGTTTAACGTTAAACTTTATTTACACTGAGATGGTTAACATTAACCATCTCAGTGTAAATAAAGTTTAATGTTAAACTTTATTTACACTCTGATGGTTAACGTCAACCATCAGAGTGTAAATAAAGTTTTAACGTTAACCATCTCAGTGTAAATAAAGTTTTAACGTTAACCATCAGAGTGTAAATAAAGTTTAACGTTAACCATCTCAGTGTAAATGAAGTTTAACGTTAACCATCAGACTGTAAATAAAGTTTAACGTTAACCATCAGACTGTAAATAAAGTTTAACGTTAACCATCTCAGTGTAAATAAAGTTTAACGTTAACCATCTCAGTGTAAATGAAGTTTAACGTTAACCATCAGACTGTAAATAAAGTTTAACGTTAACCATCTCAGTGTAAATAAAGTTTAACGTTAACCATCTCAGTGTAAATGAAGTTTAACGTTAACCATCAGACTGTAAATAAAGTTTAACGTTAACCATCAGAGTGTAAATAAAGTTTAACGTTAACCATCTCAGTGTAAATAAAGTTTAACGTTAACCATCTCAGTGTAAATAAAGTTTAACGTTAACCATCTCAGTGTAAATGAAGTTTAACGTTAACCATCAGACTGTAAATAAAGTTTAACGTTAACCATCAGACTGTAAATAAAGTTTAACGTTAACCATCTCAGTGTAAATAAAGTTTAACGTTAACCATCTCAGTGTAAATAAAGTTTAACGTTAACCATCAGACTGTAAATAAAGTTTAACGTTAACCATCAGAGTGTAAATAAAGTTTAACGTTAAACTTCATTTACACTCTGATGGTTAACGTTAACCATCAGAGTGTAAATGAAGTTTAACGTTAACCATCAGAGTGTAAATGAAGTTTAACGTTAACCATCAGACTGTAAATAAAGTGTTACTGACTCAGTAGAACTTGTGTTTCTAGTCTCTGATCATGTTTTATTGTAAACAACCAATCAGTGTTTAAAGCAACTGGAGGAGAGCTAGTAGCGTTAGCAGCACCGCTAACGGCTAACCAACAGGAGGAGAGCTAGTAGCGTTAGCAGCACCTGTAATAATCACACCGGTAATAAACACACCTGTAACACCTTGTGTGTCACCGCTGACGAGTGTGTCCACACCTTGTGTAAATAGTTTGTGAGCGTGAAAAAGAACGAGAGCCTTGAACACACCGCCCGACTTCTCATGACGATCACTTTTGGGTCGAACAGGAAACAGATTTCTGTGAGCTGACTCACTGGTGTCTGTTTCATGGTTTCTGTGCTTTGTGTCTCCTTCCTGTTGTCGTGCTCAGAGGCACTGCGGCAGGGATCAAACGTGACCTCACTGCTGACAGGAAGTGCTGTCTAACCCCCTGATCCCCCCCCCCCCCCCCACAGCAGCAGAAGGGGATTATGGGAGATGAACAGCCGGCTGAAGTAAAGATGAGGATGTTTAATCCACAGCAACATATTTACTCCACTACAAACTGAACACCTGAACGCATCTCCACCTTCAGTAAAAACCTGTTTGACACATAAATAATGTAGATTCATTCAGACTTAACACTTCATTTGAACCGTCTTACAGTTGAAGAACAATCGTCAAAAGCATTTTAAAAAGTACGTTTGAAACAGTCAACGTTAGTGGAAATGAAATAGGTAACAATAACTACATTAAATTAATTAAATTACACAAAAATATATTCATATTTAGACAAGAATCCTCCTTTAAAACATAAATATGTTGACCGTTGACGTACATTAAAAGCTGAAACAATGTTTGATGACTTATTATCTATTTCGTTTTCTCATATAAAACATAGTTATTCAACAATATGTAACTTAGCTTTGGTTATAATGTCACATAAACATTCATGCCAATAAAGTTTATTTGAATTAGACAGTAAATGAAGCAGCGTTATCGATGTTAAACGCATCTTTGATTGTTTAAAGTAAATAATTAATCTTTAACATTCGAGCTATCAAAAAACAACAACGTATTATTTGCATGAATCTGCAAATAAAGTAAAAATCAGGCTTGTTGCGTTCGTTGTATCAGATACAACTCAAGAGTACAATCCTACTACAGAAATACTCTATAAAGTACACAACAACTCCTACTTCTACTACCATAACCGACGACTAAATAATCACGTTACTGCATGTTTAACAGACTTGTTTCTATAAGACGAACCAATAGTGTGATGTGATGGAATACAAAGCCCTCTCACGGCCTATTTATCACCTTTATGTGTTTTAATCAAAGCGACCAGGAAGATGACGGCGGCTTCAGGTGAGCGACTTCGGATGTAACGGCTGAAAAAACTAAAATAATGTATATTTTTCAGATTTTAACTCCTACTTTTTGACTTTATTATTCTCCTCAGACCCAAAGAAACACATATAAAAAGGTTTTCACTGCTTTTACTTTATTTGAAGGAAGACAAAAAGGTGAAATGACGGAGTGTAAACTGGTGTTTAAGGTCACCTGTCCTGACCGCATTGATCGTACTGAACGTACTGATCGTACTGATCGTCGTGAACGTACTGATTGTACGTACTGACGGTACTGATCGTACTGAACGTACTGAACATACTGGTGACCAGAATCTGTGGAACTGAACCAAACTAACAGACATAAACAGAAGAATGACACTAAAATTAGTCGATTGAAGTTTCTTAAAAATCAACGTTTGTTTGAGAATATGTGTGAAGATGTTACAGATGTGACAATCAGTCACCATCGACAAAGAAATAAACTCCACCGATCGAGATCCTAACAGCTGATTGGTCGACCAACTGAGTTGTTGACTTCCTCGTTCTCGTCACACCTGAACTAAAAATAAAGAAATAAATCTAAAAAACAACCTGCCGTGAAAACTCTGTAATCGGAAAGCGTGGAGCCGAGACGTGAGTGTGTGTGTGTGTGTGCTTCCATTTCACACACCAAACCCCCGTTTCCACTCTCATTTTAATGACGGGCATTAACCACACGGCTCGCTCAGATCTCAAATTTTTACGCAGAAATGTGCAGAACAGACTCTGTTCGACCTCCCGTTTCTTCCTTTTTTTGGTCATTTCATCCTCTTCCTCTCCCCCGCTGAATAATCCTGCCCCATTTACCCGCCTCACCCTCCCACAGAGCAGTGAACGGCGGTTGAACGTTTGTTAAATTCCGGTTTAAATAAAATAAAATTGGACCTCTAAAATTGGAGGAGGCAGGGAGGGAATCAAACCTCCGACCTCACCCCCTCGGGGCGGAGGAAGCTCGGCTGACAGCAAGGGAGAGTTTCTCCCCCCTCAAGGGAGAGTTTCTCCCCCTCATATGCTGCAGAATAAAACCTGAATATATATATATTGTACAGTGGCAGGAAAACAGAAGCTAAAGTCAGAGACTTTCATTTGCATTTCTGCACCAACGTAGGAGGTGTGTACACTCCAGTCACTCCGGTTTACCTCCGACTGAAACGGGTTTCAGTGTCTTTATGTCACAACAAATGATAGGGGGGTAAAGACTAAGAGACGGGGTCAAAGGTCAAGTGGAGGAACAAGCCCCCCATGAAACATCTCCTCTACAAGAGAACGTTTTTTACAGGAAAAATGACCCACGGAGATGTGGGTGTTACACTGCTACAGCTCACTAGAAAAGAAGACGCAGTTTGCATGTAAATACCCAACTCCCCCCCATTCCTCCCTCTCTCTCTCTAACATGTAGAGCAGGTCGGATTCCCTCCCTCCCTCCCTCTTTCTCTGGAGGACTGGAGGAACCGGACAGACTGGATTCCCCAGGGATGATGCATGCTTGGCTTGCATGCCGATGCCGATGGTGTTATGGTGGTAGTATTGGTGTTGGTGTTGGTGGTATTATTGGTATTGATGGTGGTGATGGTGTTATTAGTGGTGGTGTACGTTCACTGTCACCTGTCGACCTTTTGCAGATCACACTGAAACTCCACCTCCACATTTATTTGAACTACAACCACACAAATACTGGTGTTAAACACGGTGCTACAGGTGCCAAGCAGGGTTTTAAAAAAATATATATATATACGTATATATATATATATATATACACGTATATATATATATATACGTATATATACGTATATATATATATATATACGTATATATATATATACGTATATATATACGTATATATATATATATACGTATATATATATATATATATATATATATATATATGTATATATATATATATATATATGCATGTGTGACCGGGTTTTGATGAGCGTGTGAATGTGACTGGTTGTATTGTTGCTTTAAGCCGGACCCAGCGGGTCCCTGAAGGCAGCTTAGCTCTAAACATTTAGCAGAAAGAAGATTATTTACTGTCCTTTTTATATTCTTGTGTAGAAGTCTTTTAACGCCTCCGATGGAGACATCGTGATCCAACAGAAGCAGCTCCTATATGCACTATATAGGAGCTGCGCTGCACTGTTACACCATTACTGCACTCACATCTTTAGTATTTTTATGCAGTTTCAGAGAGGTTATAAAACTAGAAATGACCAACAGGAAGCTGTGTTTAATGACTGATCGATATGGATCGATACGGATCAATACCACTATCGTGTAATGTGGGTGAAACACCCATTACACGCTGAATATGAACATGCAATCGATTTATTTTGCACCAACAAGTGTTGCAGCTCGGTCTGTGTGCATGCAGCTGCTCATCCTGCATCATTATGTGTTTTCAATGAAAATAAAATGAAAATAAAGTGATATATTCTATCTATGTCGTTGGTAAAAGCGTCTGCAGTCCCTTTATATCGATTTAGATGAAACAATGTAAATGAATCAGAGATGTTTATGTAAAAGCTCTAGATTCTGTGAGGACCGGGTTCCTACCTGGACCTGGTGAGAGCCGCGCGGTTCCCCGGCTCTGAGCGCTCCAACCTGGGCTACAGACTCCGCTCCTCCTCGGTACTTAAGAGGGAGAGCCGGAGACGAGGGAAAAAAATAAGGAAAAAAAAGAAAATACCTAAAATTAACAATCCACAACGCCGGGAGAAAAAAAAACCACCGTAAAAAAACAAATCACACAATCCAGTCGGAACCGTTACCACCGAGCAGTTTGTACCGGCAGCAGCAACAGCATCCTCCGGTAGTGGTGGTGGTGTACGCGGAGCACCGGGACAGAGAGAGAGAAAAAACCCAAAACCGGTTAAAAACCCCACTAAAACGCAAAGAAACACAAGGTCCGGTAGGTCCGTGGAGAGTTAACCGTCCGGTTTGTTTCCCGACACGACGCGCGGTCACTGCTCTGCGGCTACAACAACTCTGTCTGTCCGCCTCCTCCCGGTTCTAGCACGCACGGAGCAGGTCGCGCGGCTGCACTGTGTGTGATGAGAAAGTGGAGTGATTCCAAAAGACTGCGCTCGCGCTTCCCTCCCTCTCTCTCTCTCTCCCTCTCTCTATGTCTCTCTCCCTCTCCCCCCCCCTCCCCCCTATACACTCTCTATACACTACACCGGGAGGGGGCGGGGCTTCCACCCCAACAACTAACTCTAACGCGGATTTTCCAACATTTTCTGACATTTATTTTAACAGATATGGCGATTTCTCCCGGATGCCATTTTTTCATGGAGCTCATGTGTTTTTTTACCGGTTAAACTGTTACTGTATGCGGCAGCTTGGGAGTCAAAGGTCCGAGTCTCCCATTAAGCTGAAATTAAAATGTAAAAAACGAGTGTAACTGCGGTTAAAACACGCTGAATCTGTATCCCGCCCGTTGCTCTCTGATTCAAAATGGTCAACACACCAACTGTCAAGAGTCCGCATCCTTCATTTCCACTCGTACATACAGTCATAAATGTTTCCTCTCTCTTCTCTCCTCTCTCTCTCGTGAGAGGCGGAAAGCGGTCGTCTCTCGCGCTCTGAGCGCCACCTACAGGCGGGAAGCGGCACGTGACGTGTAGGCGGACGGGAGCGAGGCAGAGAGCTTCTTCAGGACCAGCGCTTTTTTCCCGCCACTGAGAGGAGAAGAGACAGCAAGGAGGATAAAAGTAACAAAAATGGAGTCTTGTAAAGTGTTGAAATGTGGACATTATGGCCGCACAGCAGCGTGTGTTACAAGAACACAACGCAGCATGTGGCTGAGGGAGGCTGTGATCTAAAGCAGCTTACTGGACTGTGATATATTACACACAACACATATGGATTATGGGTTTTGTGTTGTTGTTGTTTTTTTGCATATGGCCACCTCATCTGTTTACGGAGCTAATCCAAATAAATCATTAAAAAAAGATTTCAAAAAAGCATAAAACTAATTTCTGCTTTTTAATTGATCAGGACACGAATAGAAAATATATATTTTATGTCTTAATTGAGTTTTAAAGGGCTGATTTGAAAAAAAAAAAGATCTTTTAGAAAATGCTTCATGGATATAAAGACTTATGACTCTTAGGGGGGGGAATAACTCAATAAAGAGATTATTTTTGCAGAGTACATTGACATATAGTACTTCATGCACATTATTTATATTTATTAAATAATCAAATCACAAATATTGTCATACAGGCTAGTTTATGCAGAAGTTAGTCATAAGATAAAATAAAGATGTATTAGTCCCCCAGCAGGGACATTTGCATATATATACTTGTCGACTTTACCGTCAGCATCCTGGGGCCCAACCAAATGCCCCAAAACAGCTACTGTAGATATAAAATAATGAATATATAAAATAAAATAAAATAAAATAATTTTTGTGAAATCAACAAATACAAATAAAGCAGTAAAGCAATGACCATTTATACACATATACCTACAGGCCTGTATGAATGCATATAAATGAGTCCAGTTAGGTAATACAAGCACATTATATATTGTACCACTATTAAAAGTTGTACTCTTGATTTAACTGTACATGTATATATTTTTATAAGACACAACCATCAACACTCACATCTGCTGAATCACATGTTGTTTCATCATCATTTCAATCATCTCCTTCTGGCCTTCGTCCTCACTAAACCCTCAGCTCGTCTCACCAGAGAACCAAAGCTCCTTGGTCTCCAGAGACGACAAATCTCAGCGAGAGGCTTTTGCGTCTCACTGTGGACGAGGACACATGGTGGTAAAACGAGGACACAAGGTGGAAAAACGAGGACACATGGTGGTAAAACGAGGACACAAGGTGGTAAAACGAGGACACATGGTGGTAAAACGAGGACACATGGTGGTAAAACGAGGACACATGGTGGTAAAACAAGGACACAAGGTGGTAAAACGAGGACACATGGTGGTAAAACGAGGACACAAGGTGGTAAAACGAGGACACATGGTGGTAAAACGAGGACACATGGTGGTAAAACGAGGACACATGGTGGTAAAACGAGGACACAAGGTGGTAAAACGAGGACACATGGTGGTAAAACGAGGACACAAGGTGGAAAAACGAGGACACATGGTGGTAAAACGAGGACACAAGGTGGAAAAACGAGGACACATGGTGGTAAAACGAGGACACAAGGTGGAAAAACGAGGACACATGGTGGTAAAACGAGGACACAAGGTGGTAAAACGAGGACACATGGTGGTAAAACGAGGACACATGGTGGTAAAACGAGGACACATGGTGGTAAAACGAGGACACAAGGTGGTAAAACGAGGACACATGGTGGTAAAACGAGGACACAAGGTGGTAAAACGAGGACACATGGTGGTAAAACGAGGACACATGGTGGTAAAACGAGGACACATGGTGGTAAAACAAGGACACAAGGTGGTAAAACGAGGACACATGGTGGTAAAACGAGGACACAAGGTGGTAAAACGAGGACACATGGTGGTAAAACGAGGACACATGGTGGTAAAACGAGGACACATGGTGGTAAAACGAGGACACAAGGTGGTAAAACGAGGACACATGGTGGTAAAGCGAGGACACAAGGTGGTAAAACGAGGACACATGGTGGTAAAACGAGGACACATGGTGGTAAAACGAGGACACATGGTGGTAAAACGAGGACACATGGTGGTAAAACGAGGACACAAGGTGGTAAAACGAGGACACATGGTGGTAAAACGAGGACACAAGGTGGTAAAACGAGGACACATGGTGGTAAATCGAGGACACATGGTGGTAAAACGAGGACACATGGTGGTAAAACGAGGACACAAGGTGGTAAAACGAGGACACATGGTGGTAAAACGAGGACACAAGGTGGTAAAACGAGGACACATGGTGGTAAAACGAGGATACAAGGTGGTAAAACGAGGACACATGGTGGTAAAACGAGGACACATGGTGGTAAAACGAGGACACATGGTGGTAAAACGAGGACACATGGTGGTAAAACGAGGACACAAGGTGGTAAAACGAGGACACATGGTGGTAAAACGAGGACACAAGGTGGTAAAACGAGGACACATGGTGGTAAAACGAGGATACAAGGTGGTAAAACGAGGACACATGGTGGTAAAACGAGGACACAAGGTGGTAAAACGAGGACACAAGGTGGTAAAACGAGGACACATGGTGGTAAAACGAGGACACATGGTGGTAAAATGAGGACACATGGTGGTAAAACGAGGACACAAGGTGGTAAAACGAGGACACAAGGTGGTAAAACGAGGACACATGGTGGTAAAACGAGGACACATGGTGGTAAAACGAGGACACATGGTGGTAAAACGAGGACACATGGTGGTAAAACGAGGACACAAGGTGGTAAAACGAGGACACAAGGTGGTAAAACGAGGACACATGGTGGTAAAACGAGGACACAAGGTGGTAAAATGAGGACACATGGTGGTAAAACGAGGACACAAGGTGGTAAAACGAGGACACATGGTGGTAAAACGAGGATACAAGGTGGTAAAACGAGGACACAAGGTGGTAAAACGAGGACACAAGGTGGTAAAACGAGGACACAAGGTGGTAAAACGAGGACACATGGTGGTAAAACGAGGACACATGGTGGTAAAACGAGGACACAAGGTGGTAAAACGAGGACACAAGGTGGTAAAACGAGGACACAAGGTGGTAAAACGAGGACACGTGGTGGTAAAACGAGGACACGTGGTGGTAAAACGAGGACACGTGGTGGTAAAACGAGGACACGAGGTGGTAAAAATGAGGAAACGAGTGTCTGCAGGAGACACGGATGAGGACTGATGTACGACTCTGTGGCCACCAGGGGGCGACTCCTCTGGTTGTATAGAAGTCTATAGAAAATGACTCTACTTCTCTCTTGATTTATTCCCTCAGTAAACATTGTAAACATGAGTTTATGTCTCAATCTCTAGTTTCAAGTCTTCTTCAATACAGCATGATGTTCATTTAGTACATGATGGTCCATTTAGAGTCACACAGACCATAAAGCAGGGGATGCTTTAGGGCGGGGCTACTGTGATTGACAGGTCGACACCAGAGACGTACACACTGTCTCTACGTCACTCCTCCTCAGTCCAGATATGTAATAATTTATTAAAAATAATGTGGAAGAAAATGACTTTCAAGCAACAATTGAACTGTACTGGAATTAATAAAAAATATCAGCTTGTCTTCTTTATCCCAGCGTCCAATTGAACAGGTAAATGAAGTGAAACCCCTTGTGTCGATTAAAAGGAAGTCATAGTAACCAAAAACCACGTAAACAAACAATAATATAAATAAACAAAATAAATACAGGTTAAATACACATTTATATATATATATATACGTACATATTTAGTACCTTAGGATGAATCAAGTGTCTGTATAACTAACTAACTATAACAGACAGGCAGTGATTCATTACAGCGTCTTTTCAAAAATGATTAAAAAAAAACACCTGGCTTGTCACAAAAGAAATTAATAAAAAAACATGAGACACACAAGCAGAAACAGAAAGGAGGGAAGTGAATAGCCTTCATCTCTTACTTTATGCATTTTTAATGCAATTAGGGAACAAAATGTGACCTTGTCTGCTATCTTTTATTTCATTTGAAATGTGCTGGACACTTCTTCTTCTGTGGTTCCCTCTAACGGGAGCTGAGGGACGCTGTCAAACCTGCGAGCAGAAAAACCTCAGACAGGAAAACCAGGCTAATTATCTCGCTGTAAAAAAACAACAAGAGTTATTATAATCCTCCACAGGATTAATCTAATCATCATTCATCATAAAACAAAGAGAAACTGTGTTTCTGCTTCATTGATTTAACAAAAGAAAGAAGGTAGAAGGTAGAAGTTAACTACGAGTCCCAGAGAGCCTTTCTGTTGGAAACATCCAATCAAGAGTTTCAAACAAAGTTAAAGTGAATTCATCCAAGTGGTCCAAAGTGAAGGTGTCAAGGGGGGGCAGGGACAAATGGAAAGACGCTGATAACAATATTAATTATTCAACTGAATTATTGAATTATGAATGGCAGGGAATGAATGAGGCAATTCAATGGTTCAATATCTGAAAGTAAGGCAAAAAATAATAAAGAGGCCGAATGAGGAATTTGGGGGAACGATTTGTAATTTCAGCGCACAAATGATTCATTTAAAGGGAACGATTATTTAAAAAAATGTCCCTCCAGGCACCTATGTGGACTGAAAAGGACCCATGTGACCCGAGACGAGGCGGCCAAAAGTATGTGGACACCCTCCTGGTTTCAGTCCCGCCGATGATGGTGACCAGGTCTGGTGTTTCCAGTTCATCCCACATCTGAATGATTTCACTCTGCAATATTAATTGTTTTTCCACACTCGAGTCATGGTGACATCACGCGTTGGTTTGTGAACTGACGTTTTGAAGCTTTGCGTTCGACGATTTCGCCGTCGCCATTTTGGATTACGGCCGTCGCCGTGTTGGGTATAACGTCCATATGAAGCAGATCTGCACCTCACAACGTAGATCCAGTACAGAGAGTCAAATGTTTTGGAGGTTGGTGTCCTGACAAAGACCTGAGAGTAACATTTCATCAACCGTAGCCGTGGAATCCAAACCCTTTGGCTGCGTTCACATCAAATGTGAAGCAAAGTCAACGCAAAGACGCGAATGGAAGGAAATGTGCGTGACGCTGTGTCACTAAAGCCTTTCAGCGTTGAGATTCTCCTCCTGTCAACACTCAGGATAAAAGTCACCGATACGTTGAATCTCAACATTTCTGAACCAATGATACATTTCATATCAACATTTATTACATTTGTGTATATTAACGTTATCGTGTTTTAACTGCTCGTTCTGTTTTTTCCCTTTCGAGACCACATTCTCCGATGCATGTTTCGGTTTATGCAAAAAGAAAAACTACTCGGTTCGGTTTAGTAGAAGATCTTGGTCTTGGTTGAAATAAGTTTGCTGCTTTTGCTTTTGCACGGGACACAAACAGAAGCCTCCTCGGTGAAAGTCCTGCGTTTGTCACCTCCATCCACCTGACGGTCTGGTTTGAGGAGACCAGGGTGTTTAAAGGTACTGGATGACATTGATCTTCTGGCCTCTGAGCCCCCTTTAGATACCAACTGTCTGAAGGAAGAGTCACGCTTTGGTTGCATTGTATCTATCGATAAGATCAGATGAAGCGTTATTGATCCCTGAGGGGGGAAATAGGCTCGTCACAGTGGGAATGTACAACATAACCAAACATACATGAGAAGAATATGAATTACAGCTCTCAGTTCAGTGACACAACAATGGAATGAGAATCTAAATGGGACCAAAGCTGTGACAATTAATGAAATATTTGCAGTATGAAAGAGTGACAAATTGCTCGCACAAACACACACAGTTTACAAATGACATTAACCTCCAGAGCTGTTCTGTGAGAGCGTGCAATGTAGAGCATAAATAATGAATCTCTGCTGGACGCTGATAACAATGGAGGCTCTGGGGAGGGCTACCTGTGCTGGGAGGTACCAGTGGGTCACTCAAATATCTCAACAACTGTTGGGAAGGATTAGCATGACGTTTGGTGCAGACATTCATGGTCCCCAGGTGATAACGCCTAGCTGACTTTTGGTGACTTTTCTTTAAGTTCCATGACGTTTAAAATGGTGGTTTTGAGGGAAATTGCACAAATATAACTCCAATATTTCGCCCCTTTTGGTCTGAGACGTGACCTAGAAGAGGGAGCATTTTCTACAAAGCTAAATGAAAGAGGTTATGCAACACCTTGTCCAGGATTCATGGCGTTGACCTTCTGTTGGACCTGGAGACTTGTCTATTGGGTGACCTTTCCAACCCTAAAAATAGCCACGTGATGAAGCTCACAGAAGTCTTGCTGGCCATTGCTGAAATATGTATTGCGTTAAAATGGAAATCAGATGTCTCTCTCTTTCTCAATTGTAATGTGGCTCTCTGAAATGAATAGTTGTATACCTTTAGAGCAAATAACCTGTTGGTTAAGGAATATGAGTAAAGCATTTGACAAGAATGGCAACAATTCCTGGATTATATGGGAATTCTCCCACTCTTTTACATCTTTTATTGGGGATGTACCTCATACATCCCTCATCTTGCACTTAAACTTAACAGAATTCACTATATTTGAATGTTTTATTATTTATTTCATTTTGTTTGAAATTGGACATCTTCAATATGTTTGTTTTTATGAGACTATAGCCCAAAGTTATTTGCTTGAAGTGTTCTTGAGGTTCTTTAATTAATAAATAGAAAGCAAAGTTATATTTGACTCCTCCCCTTTTCTTTGTTGATCCGAAAAATGATCCGAACCGTGACTCCTGAACCGTGATCCGAACCGAACCGTGAGGTTTGTGATCCGTTGCACCAAATACTTTCAAAACTGACATTACCACCAACTCAGCTGTACTTTGTGTTTATGGCAAATTAGCAAATGGTAGCATGCTAACACACAGAGGCCCGGTCACACCTGTCATGAACAGAGTACGTCAGTTCACACCTGGCCTTAGATTGCATCTCCACACGGGATCTGATCTCAGTTCCTCGATCTAGATGCTCTTTATTAGAAGTGGACGTAGTCACTGTGGCGTCAACCATTTGAAAGCCTCGAGTTCGGCATTTTGGCTCTCGCCATCTTGGTTTTTGGCCGTCACCATCTTGCTTTTTAGATTTCACCATCTTGGTTTTTGGCTGTCGGATTCTTTATTTTGGGATGTCACCATCTTGGTTTTTGGTCGTCGCCATCTTATTTTTTGACAGTCACTTTCTTGGATGTCTGTGTCTTGCTTTTGGGATTTCACCATCTTAGTTTTTGGCCATCGCCATCTTGGCTGCTTCATGGTCTGTGTGACTCTAAATGGACCATAATGTACTGAATGAACATCATGCTGTATTGAAGAAGACTTGAAAGTCGAGATTGAGACCATAAACTCATGTTCACGATGTTTACTGAGGGAATAAACGGTGGTGTAGTGATTAGCACCGCCGCCTCTCAGCAAGATTGACATTCAAGTGGAAAGTGATAAAAGAAGGAGGCCCAGCCCAGCTGAGCTTGTGGTCTCACCTCAATGCGTCCTGCTTAAAGCCAGGTGTGAACCGGGCCGACATTAACATGGAGAAAACATGATGTCTGCTTTATCACCGTTATGTTAGCATTATGTTAGCATTCATCACCGTTATGTTAGCATTGTGAGCGTTTAGCTGAAAGCACCACTGAGCTCAATGCATGGAGTCACATCTGTCTCTCTGGGTGTGAATAACATGTACTGGTGTGTGTTGAACATCACACGTTTCTAATTGTCTCAACATGTACAGCACCACGAGTCCATGAAATAATCTGCTCTCTGATACAGATCAACATTGGTGGTGGAAAAGGACTCCTGATGAGTCGCTTTGATGAAGAAGCAGTAAACTGTGAGCAGCAGCAATCAGCGTTCTTCTTCTCCCATTGGATGGATGTGACGGGCAGCAGTGGGGAGTTGATTGAACTTGATGTTCTGTGTTGTATGCATACATGCATCCTTTATTTTGGAAAGACCCCAAGGAAAAGAAGCTGTTACAACAGTGCATTAATGGAGGTTTTACATAATATTGACTAATTATGAAGAGTCACATTTGTGTGCTTCAGTGTTTGAAAAGAATAATCACAGACAAAAAAAACACTTGTAAATATTGACGTATGAGACGTAAATCTGCTTTGTGTTCAGGCCGAGCACATGTTGGTGCCCAATGTGAGACGCAAGTCGAAGAGTACAAAGTGGAAATGTGAATCCAAACTGCTTCTTTTAAGTCATAACTCAGTGATAACACACACATCAAACACATTCCGCTGGAATCCACGCAATCGATCGTTTACAGCAGTTTTGGTCCAGAAAGAGTTTTAATTAAAGTCACATCAAGATTTTTTTTAAACCAAGTAATTGTAGAACAAAATGCTCTCATGTTGTGTTCTTCTGTATCAAAGTCCAACTGATTGTTGTCTTTACAGCCATGATTACTGTGCAGAATGAGCTTTCATGGTGCACAATAGGGAATAAAAGGTGAGGCAGAGGTGACTAACTTTACACGTTTTTAAAAAGAACATCTCAGCACATTCAGTATTATTTCTGTAGCGTCGTACACGTCGTGTCTTCTTGTGTCGTGGAATATTGGTATGAAAAATAAAGACATGGGTTAGTTATTCTTGTATTCGTCACCGTGAAGAGTGACCGGAAGTGAACTACACTTTCATGAAAAGTCAGAAATTAACTTTCATGTGATGAACGTTCGTTGCAAAATCTCAAATGAAACAAAAACGAAGAAAAACGAAGAAAAACGAAGAAAATCGATGACCAAATGAATGAAAATTACTTTTTTTATCTGTACTGTTTTTGGCAGAACGAAGGCTCAGGATGTGTCATCGTTGTCTTGCATCTCTGGATTATTATCTTTCTTTTTCCATCACAAACAGCAGTGGACCCAACTCCTCAATCTGAGGGCATCACAAGACGACGAACGGGACGCACACGAACATAAATCTGACTTTTTTTGCTTTGTTTTTGTCTTCAGGCCTCGACAAATTCTTTGAATGAAACAATCCAACGGAAAAAACCCTCATTGGTTGAATAACACATAGCATCCATATTCTGTTTCCTGTTAAGAGCTGACACGTCTGTCCTAAAGCATGTTCATGGATCACTATCATTTGGTAAGAATTGTGATGACTCTGCAACAGCATAAATAAATGGATCCAAACAGACCGAAGAACTCGTCCCAGCATTTCACTTCTGGGAGCCTCAGAGGGGCAATCTGTCCAGAAGGTCTCGATATTATTGGGCAAAAGTGGAAGATCTGGTCTGGTGGTGGCGCAAGAAGAAAGATGGGAGGGTCACCGAAGTCTAAATGAGTTCATCCTCTGGGGATCATGTATATACAGTGTATATGTATATATATATATATAGATCTATATATATATATAGATCTATATATGGGGATATATGTATAGCTTCTAGTTTTCCCGATGGAGAGCTAGTCAAGAGGAAAGTCTGGTCTGGTGGAGGTGATAGAGGAAAGATCGGAGGGTCACCGAAGTCTAAAAGATGATCCTCTGGGGATCATATCTACCCACCAACAACTTCAAGTGACTCCAGCCTCGAGTGTTCCACATCGAGAGCTGGTCAAAGAGAACGTTTGAAACATCAGGAGGCAGCTGATGTAGTTGAGAACCATCCTCTTGGGAGCATGAATAGTGCTCATGTTTGGAGTTCGATGGGTTTTTCTTTGTAAGGAAGCTGATAACTGCTTCACTGTCCTGCAAGGACCTTGAGAAACAGGAAGTGAGGACTCCTCAAGGCGTCCCTGTTGAACCGTGGCGGTTTCACGCTGGTTGAGTCTCAGGTGTCGTTGGGGTCCATCGGCGACGACGAGGACAACAACTCACCTTCAGTTCGCCACATAAAGCCCCCCCCCCCCCCTCCGACAGAAGCCCACGCTAATGGTTCCTGGGTGACATTTAGATAAAGGTGAGAGGGAGAAGGTTCGGTAAACCTGCCGCTGACCTTTAACCCCCTCGTCATGGAAGTCAAACAGCAGCCAGTGAGCCTGACATTTCCTACGCGCAGCACTTTATTCGGCTAATTAACCCGTTAGCCGGATGGCCTGCCGCACAAAAGGAGGAAGAAGAAAAGGACGAGACGGAGAGGAAGAGTTGGACGGACTGGACGTAGGTTTATTTATGGATTTTATCAACTTATTCTTTAACACTTTGCAGAATTGCAGGATAAAAATCTGAAAATAAGTAAAAAGCGATAAAAACATGCATCAGGTTGTTGGTTTGTATCAGTTGAACGTTTGTATGTTCTTCAGTCACAACACACTTCTGTTACAGGACGTTTCTTTCATGGATGAGTTTTCACATTCGTGATTTCATACGTCTTTTACATGACGAGATGCAGAAAACATTTGCTGCTGCGTTCATCGGAAACCTCCACTCGTTATCATGAAGCTACGACATCATTATAGACTCAAACTGTTCTTCTCCCAAACTCTCAGCCTCTGGCCTCCAAGAAGCTACTATACTGTTTTAGACACAAAGATATAATTCTTATTGAAGCACCCATACTGCTTCAAATTCACAGTTATCATGATCATTATTAGTATTAACATTACTGTTAGCAGTGCAATGGATCATAAAACTCTCAGTTTGGATCAGAACAACAGACGAGAGAGAGAACTATAACTCCCAGAGATCCATGATCACAGCGGTTCTGCTGCGGACACTGATGTCCGATCGCTGGTGATCCAGATGTGTTCTTCTTGTGTTGTTTTGTTCTGTCAGCTGATCCAGAAATCATTTCAGCTGCAGTCAGTAAACCATCAAAAACGACTTTAGTTATCTATAATAGTTATTTACATAACCACACAATTCAAATGATTAAGAAATGAAAGATTGTATTTTCATTGATTAAAACTAATTATTTTTAATGAAGTATAATAATGAGCTTAGAGCTCGTGTTGGGAAGTTAAACAGCTCATAATTCATCTCTAATATCAGTTTTATATTCATGTGAAAACGTGTGAGCACATAAACGAGTACAGAACTGATACAAAGTACGACAACGACAAAAGCAAAGTGAGGATAATAAGTCAGGTGAAGGCGGACGGCTGCGTTCACACTGAAACATTCTCATCAGCGGCACAACTGTACTTTACACTGTGATGTTACACCGTGTAATTCATCTGCTGTTCACATGAATGTCAACAACTATCAGTTACACCACTAATTATTATTATTATCATTATTATTATTATTATCATTATTATCATTATTATTATCATTATTATTATTATTATTATTACCATTATTATTATTAGTATCATTATTATTATTATTATTATCATTATCATTATTATTATTATTATTATTATTATTATCATTATAATTATCATTATTATTATTATTATCATTATTATTATTATTATTATTATCATTATTATTATTATTATCATCATTATTATTATTATTATTATTATTATTATTATCATTATTATTATTATCATTATTATTATTATTATTATTATTATTACTATCTATTCTATCATTCTTGTCATTATTGTTGTTATTATTATTCTTTTGTTGTTAATTAATTGCTTTGCAAAAAGAAGACAAAGTGACTTTATTAACTCAAGCCAGCGAGTCAGCCAATCAGACGACAGAAACATCAACATGGAGGGGGCGTGGCTTGGTGGGCGGGGCTTGGGTCGCTGCGGGGGGGCATCACAGAAACACAAACACAGTGGTTCACCTCCTGCTGATTGTTTCCTCATTTTGTGACCTTCCATCACTTACGTCCCTCTAAGTGCAGCGATGAGATGAGACTGAGGCGTCGGTCCAGAGACGATGCTGAGATCAACAGAGTTCAGCAGAAGAGAAAACAATACGTTTAAAAACACTGTTAGAGGGAAACAGGTCCACATTATAAATGATGATGATGACTAAAAGTATTACAGCAAAGTACTCAATATATAGAATGGACCATTTCAGTGTAAACGATGGAGGCCAAAATGTCTTTAATCTTTATACTTTATAGTTATATACTGTAT
This sequence comes from Lycodopsis pacificus, assembly GCA_028022725.1. Taxonomy (NCBI): domain Eukaryota; kingdom Metazoa; phylum Chordata; class Actinopteri; order Perciformes; family Zoarcidae; genus Lycodopsis; species Lycodopsis pacificus. The sequence goes on along the minus strand of CM051689.1, from coordinate 976,502 downwards.
ATTGTATTTAATCTATTATAAAGCATATTTTATAAGTTATTTTCAGGAAAGTGAAGCCGATGCTTCGTGTCTTAAAGCTGCATTCTCTCTAGTGGCCACCAGGGGGCGACTCCTCTGGTTGTATAGAAGTCTATAGAAAATGACTCTACTTCTCTCTTGATTTATTCCCTCAGTAAACATTGTAAACATGAGTTTATGTCTCAATCTTTAGTTTCAAGTCTTCTTCAATACAGCATGATGTTCATTTAGTACATGATGGTCCATTTAGAGTCACACAGACCATAAAGCAGGGGATGCTTTAGGGCGGGGCTACACGCTGATTGACAGGTCTCTACCAGAGACGTCACTCCTCCTCAGTCCAGATATGGTCACTTCCTGTTCACTGGTTGCGGAAAAACAAGATGGTGACGGCCGTAACCGCTGAACTGAAAGCTTCAGAACATCCGTCCACAAAGCGGTGAGAGACGTCACGATGTGTGCACATCACATGATCAGAGGAGCTGACACTGGTCCACAGACACAGAGCATAGCGGAGAGATTCCACGTCTGGCTCGTTACGTCTGAAGATGTTTTTAGGAGTAAAAAGTGATGAACAGGACGGAGAGGAATCAGCGCTTTCAAAATAAAACCACTTTCAGTGTCAAATCGTCTCCCTCGCTCCTGACCATCTGTTACCATGACACCCACTGCAAAAGATATTACCAATCAATCTGCTGGCTCCGCCCCCAAAACATGAAGCACACACACACATTAATCGGCCGCCAGCTACAGAACTGTTATGCTTGTCTCAAATGAAACACACACACACACACTCTCTCACACACACACACACACACACACACACACACACACACACACACACACACTGTTATTGTGTTTGCATGTTGTGGTCTCCATGGTAACAGCAAGGTCAACCACCAACTGAGGGCTGATTAGCATTAATTATGATTTATAATTATTCAAGGCTTCATCCACCGTTCTACCTACCTATCAATCCATCCATCCATCCATCCATCCATCCATCCATCTATCATCCATCCATCTATATATCTATCTATCTATCTATCTATCCATCTATCATCCATCCATCCATCCATCCATCCATCCATCCATCCATCCATCTATATATCTATCTATCTATCTATCTATCATCCATCCATCCATCCATCTATCTATCTATCTATCTATCTATCTATCTATCTATCTATCTATCTATCTATCTATCTATCTATCTATCTATCTATCTATCTATCTATCTATCCATCCATCTATCCATCCGATCTGTAAAGACGCTTCATCTGAATGAAGACCAAGAACAGCAGCCGAGCCGATATTGATGAATAGAAACTGACCGATTCCATGAACACTTGTCAATGGAATCTCTTGAGAGAAGTTAGGTTTCACTGAGTCCTGGAGAGCATCCTTGATCCCACTTTAACTGTGTCACTGATTTCTATTCGCTCAAAGAAACCTCATGTTCTGCTTTACCTTCACAGAAATGATGTGCCAGACTGTATTTCACCGATTAAATATCATTATTTCTGCCATTGTGTGTTCACTGCGATTAATAACCATCACGTTAGAAAGCATCAAGTGTTCTTCGTCATTCAGTGAATGTGTCATGTTGTTGTTGTTGTTGTTGTTCCTGCTGGCATGAAATCATTTAGTGTAGAAGTGTGACATGTGCACTTCATGCTGGAGACGCTTCCATTTTAGGATTTTAGACCACGATTGAGATTTTGGATCCAATTTTATAATGACTTCAAGTACATTGTTTATCAACTTTGCTGTTCTAGTTCACAGGTACTCTTTTCTCTACCTGGTCAGGTACTCTGTTCTCTACCTGTTCAGGTACTCTGTTCACTACCTGCTCAGGTACTCTGTTCTCTACCTGTTCAGGTACTCTGTTCACTACCTGCTCAGGTACTCTGTTCACTACCTGTTCAGGTACTCTGTTCACTACCTGTTCAGGTACTCTATTCTCTACCTGCTCAGGTACTCTGTTCACTACCTGCTCAGGTACTCTGTTCACTACCTGCTCAGGTACTCTGTTCACTACCTGCTCAGGTACTCTGTTCACTACCTGTTCAGGTACTCTGTTCACTACCTGCTCAGGTACTCTGTTCACTACCTGTTCAGGTACTCTGTTCACTACCTGTTCAGGTACTCTATTCTCTACCTGTTCAGGTACTCTGTTCACTACCTGCTCAGGTACTGTGTTCACTACCTGTTCAGGTACTCTGTTCACTACCTGCTCAGGTACTCTGTTCACTACCTGTTCAGGTACCCTGTTCACTACCTGCTAAGGTACTCTGTTCACTACCTGTTCAGGTACTGTGTTCACTACCTGCTCAGGTACTCTGTTCACTACCTGCTAAGGTACTCTGTTCACTACCTGTTCAGGTACTGTGTTCACTACCTGCTCAGGTACTCTGTTCACTACCTGTTCAGGTACTCTGTTCTCTACCTGTTCAGGTACTCTGTTCACTACCTGTTCAGGTACTCTGTTCTCTACCTGGTCAGGTACTCTGTTCACTACCTGTTCAGGTACTCTGTTCTCTACCTGTTCAGGTACTCTGTTCACTACCTGTTCAGGTACTCTGTTCTCTACCTGGTCAGGTACTCTGTACTCTACCTGTTCAGGTACACAGGGTCAGACAATTATATATCGTAGGTGTAAATGTCATTAAAAAGAATAGCATTATACACAGTGATCATATTTTCTGCTATGGATTAGCAGCTACTGTATTACTGTCAGTGTAAATAGAATATTCCTGATTATATGTGTGTTGAGTGTGAAGTCTCCAGACCACAAACACTTGTGGTTAGTTTTATCAGGCAACAGTTTTTTGTATGAATACTTATGTGTACTTGAATACATTTTTAATGTGCTGTACTGTAAAGCAAGTCTTATATTTCTGCAGATCGTGACTCTACGCTCTTCTTCTGTGGACATTCAAAGAATAGTTAAAAGGGAAAGATTATACAATACATCACAATAAATACCACTCTCATGTCTGTACAGTAAATATGAAGGTAGCCAGCCGCCGGTTAGCTTACCTTAGCATAAAGCTAATAAAAACATCAAATCCACCTATTTGGACCAGATAACGTAACTTTAACACAGATTGATGCTGCAGCAATAAACTGATTAACTGCCAAAAAAAACCTTAACAAACACACTTTGGAGCACTTTAGGTTGGAGACCAAGTCTTCAACCTAAATATAATGATGTACGTTACGGGGATGTGCATTTTGTCCGCAAAAGAAAGGAGTCCCGACAATGTCACTGTATAAACAGATGTCCCCACAACGTGAGTAATACACGCCTACACACATACACATTCTCAGTTTGTCACTTGATGCCTCAATCCAGCACACAGCCAGCTGTCAGTCACCGTGACAGACATACTGTTACTGCTGGCTCAGAAACAAAATGGCTTCCAGAAATGTGTGGGTGTGTGTGTGTGTGTGTGTGTGTGTGTGTGTGTGTGTGTGTGTGTGTGTGTGTGTGTCACTCAGTAACACGAGGGAACGCTGACGTAAGACTTCATCTCCCAGAATCCTCAGCACGCTTGCATTAAAAGTGATTATGCGACTTCCAACCTCGACTCAAATGTTTAAAAGATTGATTTAATATCTGTTTCCTTTCCTTCTGTGTTCTTGTCCATGTTTCAGGTTTTATATGATATATATTCATATAAATGTTTCCCTCATAAGGACATGTAGCGTTATGTTGCTTAGGAGTTAATGTCAGGTGTGTAAACCAACATCCACCTGAACAAACACAAGAACACACACACGCACTGTTATTGTTGTTTTTATACATCATATACAAGACTTTGTCATCAATAAGTATATTCATTTAATTTGTTTTATTATAAAGGTGGAGGAATTAAAGTGCATCTTCCTGCACTGTGATATTATTTATCTGTAATGTTTGTGTTTCTTTAATAAACTACTTTAACTCAACCTTCTCATTGATCAGATAACAACACGTATTCCTGCAGAACTGACCTGAGAATCTGTTTTTAACTTCCCTTCAGTCGACACATTTAAAGGTTTAAACGTTTGACAGCCGTTGCTCTTCAGAAGCCTGACTCATCATTCATTCCTCTGAACTGAACTTGAAATGGTATTTCACTCAACTTGCAACAGCTGTTTGAAGTGTTGTAGGAGGTTAAAAACACTGAACTCTTGGATGAAGTTTGACTTTTTTCCAATTCAGGAATGCTAATGTTAGCATGCTAGCTCTGTTTTTCATTTCATCTCAAATCTCTCTTGTCTCTTGTGGACCGACTGAACGTCTTTAATCTGAAAGTCGAGCCACGTTTTTGTCGTACTTACCGTCAAAAAGACGGCGTCGATGCAGTTATTGTTATTTATGTGATATTTACCATCGATGGAGAAGCAGAACTGAATTTTGTGAGTGTTTGATCATAATTACCATGACATGAAAGGGTCTTTTATGTACAGTTCCATCTGAAGGCTGCGTTTAATGTCTGAAATCATCTGTTTGCTGCAGTATTTCTGCAGGAAGTGAGATGAAATGTTCCTTCTGTCGTACTTATTGTCCTGAAACAACATTTCTCGCCGTGTTTACAATAGAACAATCGAAGTGGACCTCAGTTACTGTCCAAGAAAACTGAGATGATTATCTATATCACCCACAAGCTGAGCCAAAGGCGTTGGAAGTGTTTACAATCCCAAATGTACCGTCTGAAAGTTCCTCTGTGTGTTTTTTGGGGGAATTGAGTGTCCAGAAGCTGAGCTTAACTGTATCTTCCACTCAAAGCGTGAGCTTAAATGTACCTTCTGTTGTATCTATTGTCCTGAAGCTGAAGCCAAACAGTATTACTGTCGTATTCAGAGTCTGAACAGTACGCTGACGGGGAACTGGCTTTTACAATCCCTCCCAGACACCTTGAATGCACCATGAGCCACAGCTGGATGGGGGCATGATGGGAGATGGAGGCCCTTCTGCCCGCGGCTGTGTCAGAGCCCGGGTCTGTAGTCCGACTCCCACGGGCGCTCATTAGAGAGCCGCCACTCACAAAAAACACACCTGCCGGCAGCCAATGAGACGCTGCCCTGCAGCCCACACAGGTCCCGCCTACACACCAACCAGCGCTAACACGCTCGCTAACGGCGCTAACACACACACACACACCTTCAGAGCGCTCGCATCGGCCTCCAAGTGTTAATCTGGTTCATCAGCAAGGTAGAAAAAATAAATAAAACTATTCCAGACTGTTACATCTTCATCTGTGTCGGTGGAGAGATACACTTCAACCCCACAGCTTCTGATTTACACTCGGCTGTATGAGATACTTACAGTTCAACTGAGGACAAGTACTGCAGAGCAGAAAACACCTGAAGTACAACACATATTACATGGATCAATAGAAAGTATAGCTGGCAGCCACACATGGACAGGATGTGCTTCTCTGGAGCGTTGGCATGAAGGTGGAGGTCCTCAGAGCAGCTCAACGGATCGATCGACCTCTTCTCTCACGTCTGAACTGGAGATCACGTGTTTGTGGAGAACCGAGCTGGAGGAAGTGGACGTTCTCACTGTGACGTCGCCGTTAGTGGACGACGGCCGCGATGCCTCGAGTTCAGCATTCTGTCTGTTCTCGTCTTGTGTTTGGCCGTCGCCATCTTGTTTTTTTTTGGCTGAAACTTTCTGAAACACGAGCCCAAACACACGTTATTGAGATGTAGAGCAGCAGTTTAACTCTGAACAGTGTGATGTACTCTGAGTTATGGTGTAACCCTGAACTCTGAACTCTGAACTCTGAGTCATGTGCTGTTTGTGTCCGTTTGCTTCATGTTCCATCATTTCATCTCCACATTCAGCCACTAGATGTGAAGCTCACGGTGTTTCTAGCACATCCTGACTCACTCTCAGTGTTTCACAACATGTCTGAACTCTGCCGATAAAAGTATTTTTCCACCTCCTTCCCCGTGGGGGGGGGGGGGGCAGACTCTTATTTCAGGGGCTGAAGAACGATGCTGATGTGGAGCCTGAGGGGGAAATGAAGGTGTGATGAGGGAAAAGGAGAGTGAATAGAGAGAGGGGGGGGGGGGGGGGGGTCAGAACTCCTTTCATCTCTCCATCTCGACTTCAAAGGCGACATCGATGCTGCTTTGATTCCATCAGCACCTCCTGTCTGAGGAGGAGGAGGAGGAGGAGGAGGAGGAGGAGGAGGAGGAGGAGGAGGAGGAGGAGGAGGAAGCAGGTGGGCCGACATGATGCTGATCGATATTGTTTCTTTTCAGCTCGTGAATAATCTGGGCACTAACAGAATGAAGAGCAGATTATGGTGACACGGTATTAAACGAGCATTTAGACCTGAAATAGTGCTGACGTTACAAAATGTGATCCAGGAAGTCCAGTTTGAGTGACAGGTTGAGCATCTTCAGGTCTTACCAGAACATGAAGCATTTCATAATCCTGTGAGATCTTCACAGCCAGCCACTGTCAGTGTCAAGAAATATTACAGTGTGGAACGTGTGAAGATGATGATGAGGAGCAGGAGGAGGAACATCATGAAGGACGTGGACATCAACAGAGATGAACACGTGTTCTGGAGAAGCTGTCTAACAAGTCCTCCACCTCTTCATCGGAATATGCACGACTCCATGAAAACACCATCATTAGTGTCACTGAACCCGGCTAAACCTGAACCAGAACCATATCTGGATTCATTAGACCTCTATTGACTTGATTATTTTACTACGCGTACAATAGTATATACTTTATACAGCTGTAGTTCTTTTGCAGTTTCACATTATTAAAATTAATAAACAATGATTTACTGTTATGGATAAAGCCGCACGATATGAAGTCGGTAAACAATCAACAATAAAGTGATGAACACATGAACGCGTCAATAATTATAATCCAATAATATACTTTTACTTTTGGTACTTGGAATATCTTGTTGTTGATACTTTTGTTTGTATTTCAGTCCAGTTTTGAGTATTTATGCTCAGTAGTATTACTACTACAAAGTGACGTCAAATATTATAATATTATATCATAATATTATAATATTATATCATAATATTATATCATAATATAATAATATAATAATATAATAATATTATATTATAATATTATATTATATTATTATAATATTATATTATAATCGTAACAAAACAAAGAAATCACGACAAAAAAACAATTCTGAGAAAAAGGCCAAAACAGGCGTTAAGAGAAGCTAATGCGTTAATGTGGAATATGTAGGTTAACAACCGCTTTAATGTAAGTACGTTAATATGCGGAATAATCCAAACAGAGGTATTTATGGATTTAATGTCAGTAATCCTCCGTCGCAGACAGATGTTCGTTTTCATGTATTTAATCTGTTCGGTCTGAATCTCTCGTTTCATTCTGTTGAGCTCTGCTCTCCTGCAGACTGAACGCTTCACACGTCAAACACAGGGGGCGACACTGAGCCGCGATGGGCAGCGATGCGTCAGAGAAGTCAAAGAAGAAGAAGAGAAGATAAGAAGAGAAGAAGAGAAGATGAGAAGAAGAGAAGATGAGAAGACGAGAAGATGAGAAGAAGACGGCAAACTCAGAAACATGGATGACAACTTTGGATGCAAAAATACTCAGAAACTCTTGTTTGCAAATGTTTTCTGAGGGAAACAAACAGAACTCCACACGTCTCCTTAAGTAATGTAGATGTTGTGCAGCATGTTTAGCTGGATGGTTATGGTTCATAGAGACACGTTTGGTTTAAAGTGACTTCAGCAGCAGTCTCGTAGAGGTTGACCTCCACAAACGAATCCAAAACGTATTTCTGAAACGTCAAAAACAAAAGCAACAAACAACACATGTTCCCTCGACACATTACTCACAGTAGAGACTCATCAAAGTAGAGAGACTCATCACAGTAGAGACTCATCACAGTAGAGAGACTCATCATAGTAGAGAGACTCATCACAGTAGAGACTCATCACAGTAGAGACTCATCACAGTAGAGAGACTCATCACAGTAGAGACTCATCAAAGTAGAGAGATTCATCACAGTAGAGACTCATCACAGTAGAGACTCATCACAGTAGAGAGACTCATCACAGTAGAGACTCATCAAAGTAGAGAGATTCATCACAGTAGAGACTCATCACAGTAGAGACTCATCACAGTAGAGACTCATCACACTAGAGACTCATCACAGTATAGTGACTCATCACAGTAGAGAGACTCATCACAGTAGAGACTCATCACAGTAAAGAGACTCATCACAGTAGAGACTCATCACACTAGAGACTCATCACAGTATAGTGACTCATCACAGTAGAGAGACTCATCACAGTAGAGACTCATCACAGTAAAGAGACTCATCACAGTAGAGACTCATCACAGTAGAGACTCATCACAGTAGAGAGAGTCATCACAGTAGAGGCTCATCACAGTAGAGAGACTCATCACAGTAGAGACTCATCACAGTAGAGTGACTCATCACAGTAGAGACTCATCACAGTAAAGAGACTCATCACAGTATAGAGACTCATCACAGTAAAGAGACTCATCACAGTAGAGAGACTCATCACAGTAGAGACTCATCACAGTAAAGAGACTCATCACAGTAGAGACTCATCACAGTAGAGACTCATCACAGTAGAGAGAGTCATCACAGTAGAGGCTCATCACAGTAGAGAGACTCATCACAGTAGAGACTCATCACAGTAGAGTGACTCATCACAGTAGAGACTCATCACAGTAAAGAGACTCATCACAGTATAGAGACTCATCACAGTAAAGAGACTCATCACAGTAGAGAGACTCATCACAGTAGAGACTCATCACAGTAGAGAGACTCATCACAGTAAAGAGACTCATCACAGTAGAGACTCATCACAGTAGAGACTCATCACAGTAGAGACTCATCACAGTAAAGAGACTCATCACAGTAGAGACTCATCACAGTAAAGACTCATCACAGTAGAGAGACTCATCACAGTAGAGAGACTCATCATAGTAGAGACTCATCACAGTAGAGACTCATCACAGTAAAGAGACTCATCACAGTAGAGACTCATCACAGTAAAGACTCATCACAGTAGAGAGACTCATCACAGTAGAGACTCATCACAGTAGAGAGACTCATCACAGTAGAGACTCATCAAAGTAGAGACTCATCACAGTAGAGACTCATCACAGTAGAGAGACTCATCACAGTAGAGACTCATCACAGTAGAGAGACTCATCACAGTAAAGACTCATCACAGTAGAGAGACTCATCACAGTAGAGAGACTCATCACAGTAGAGAGACTCATCACAGTAGAGACTCATCACAGTAAAGACTCATCACAGTAGAGACTCATCACAGTAAAGAGATTCATCATAGTAGAGACTCATCACAGTAGAGACTCATCACAGTAAAGAGACTCATCACAGTAGAGACTCATCACAGTAAAGACTCATCACAGTAGAGAGACTCATCACAGTAGAGAGACTCATCACAGTAGAGACTCATCACAGTAGAGAGACTCATCACAGTAGAGAGACTCATCACAGTAGAGACTCATCAAAGTAGAGAGACTCATCACAGTAGAGACTCATCACAGTAGAGAGACTCATCACAGTAGAGACTCATCACAGTAGAGACTCATCACAGTAAAGAGACTCATCACAGTAGAGACTCATCACAGTCGAGACTCATCACACTAGAGACTCATCACAGTAAAGAGACTCATCACAGTAGAGAGACTCATCACAGTAGAGACTCATCACAGTAAAGAGACTCATCACAGTAGAGACTCATCACAGTAGAGTGACTCATCACAGTAGAGAGACTCATCACAGTAGAGACTCATCACAGTAGAGACTCATCACAGTAAAGAGACTCATCACAGTAGAGAGACTCATCACAGTAGAGACTCATCACAGTAGAGAGACTCATCACAGTAGAGACTCATCACAGTAAAGAGACTCATCACAGTAGAGACTCATCACAGTAGAGACTCATCACAGTAGAGTGACTCATCACAGTAGAGAGACTCATCACAGTAGAGACTCATCACAGTAGAGACTCATCACAGTAAAGAGACTCATCACAGTAGAGAGACTCATCACAGTAGAGACTCATCACAGTAGAGAGACTCATCACAGTAGAGTGACTCATCACAGTAGAGACTCATCACAGTAAAGAGACTCATCACAGTAGAGACTCATCACAGTAGAGAGACTCATCACAGTAGAGACTCATCACAGTAGAGAGACTCATCCCAGCAGAGACTCATCACAGAGACAGTAAAGACTCGTTACTGTCTCTGTGAGGGAACCTCTGCTGCCAAAGTCGGTTCCTAACACAGAATCCAGCTGCTGTGCTCAGTGTTCACATGTGCTGGTGGACATGCGTGTGGCTCAGCTGCTGCTGTGCTCAAACGCTGAATCCAAGCAAAGAACTCTTCAGATCCTCGTGAGCAGACAGAGACTACGAGCATCACGGATTCTGCGCTCGCTGCTTCAGGACGAGCTCGAGAGTCGAGAGAGTCATACTAATTATGTCGACTCAACAAAATATCAGCAGTTACAAGAGTTACTCTCATCGGCCCCAGATGTACTATGTACTAAAATGCTAAACAGCATACATATATATATATGTATGTATGTGTGTGTGTATGTGCGCTTGCATCAAGCCGGTCTGGTCCCAGAGTCCACCATCACACGCTGACAGATGTCAGTGAGGAGGTTCTCAGGACGGCTGTGAAGCTACAAACCGCTGCAGGGCGCTGAAACCTCTGAACACACTGAGCTCACCTCACCTGTGGGACTGGAACCCAAAACCTTCTTATGTTGAACAGGACACAAGTGAGACCGGTGGAGGCCCGGAATCCACACACACACACACACACACACAAACACACACACACACACACACACACACACACACACGGCTTGTTGTGCTAATGAGAGCTCACTCTTACAGCGTTTGACCTCTGACCTCTTGAGGTGCATCGGCGCGATCGCCACATCTTGGCAGGTCACGACTGAGGAGGCGGGGCCTTGAGCGTGATGCCGCCGCCTCTCCTCGTCCTCCCACACGGGGTTAAAGCTGCCGCCCTCGCACCTTCGAGATGCATTCAGGAAGACTGCGAAAATGACAGCGCTTCTTCTTCTGCTCCCCTCTTTGCTCTCATCCTCCTCCCTCTCAGCTGACCCTTGCAGGAAGATGGCGGCCTCACCAGCGAGAGGGCAGGTTTTGGGAGGCAGTTTGGAGCGTTTGAGAGTCGATGTGGGAGGAAAATAAGCTGAGCGGAGCGGCTGCTCCTCACTTCTGATTGGCCGTTTTGTCTTTCTGACTTCACACACAGTGGATGTGATGTTAAACAGCAGCTCTCCTCCTCACGCTTCATCTGACCTCGCTCGCTCACACTGACCGGACGAGAGGAGCAGCCCACAGCGGGAGTTCAACCCTCCACACTCTGCTCCACAGAAGATAACTCTGCTGGAAAATATGCCGAAATGCTGCAGCTGCTGATGAAGGAGGGAGGAAGCACTCGAGTGAGGAAACAGTTTGGAGGAAAGGATGAAGGAAGCGTCCTAGTTTGAGAAGAAGAGAAAAGAAACAAAAAAAGCAGCAAGAAGAAGAAGAAGAAGAAGGAGAAGGAGAAGGAGAAGAAGAAGAAGGAGAAGAAGAAGAAGAAGGAGAAGAAGAAGAAGGAGGAGAAGAAGAAGGAGAAGGTTTAATATATCTTTATTTGTTTGTGTTAACCTCCATTTACAGAGCTTCACTGCTACTCAAAACAAACCCAGTTCTTTTCTGAACACCACGATACTTCATCATGCAAGACGGTTAGACAAATAAGGTCCAACAACATCAACGTGTCTTTAATTGTCTTTAGACTGAGATCTGAGTCTCACTTTAGCGCCACCTTTGCCCAGTTCTTTGTTCACTTTTTGAACTATTTTCTGTAGCCTGAAGCCTTCCTGCTTCGTCAGACCTCCTCTGTCCTTGCTCCTCATGTGAGATCTGGCAGAGCTGGAGAGCTTCTCCTTGTCAGAGAGGTAGTCCTCCACTCTGGCTTTTCTCACGCTCTTAGTCCTCCTGAGGAACTCCTTGATCTCCCCCACGCTGTAGCCTCCAGAGCCCCCGCAGCTGCCAGCACCGTGTTCAGAGGGCTCGCTGTTAACAGCAGAGTCCTCCTGACTGGACTCAGAGTCCTCCCAACCGGACTCAGGATCCTCTTCCAGCCTGGACCCGCACTCGGCTGCTCCTCCACTTTCGGTAGTTGCCGCCTTCTTCGCCTGTGAGCGTCCTTTGTCTCCTTTCTGCTTCCTCTTCCGCTGAGGGGCCTTGAGCTGCTCCTCGTCCGCCTCCATGTCCACCTCCCCACCTGCCTCCACCTGTCCTCCAGCACTCTCCCTCACCTGCTGGACCTCACTTTCCCCGTCCTTCCTCACCTCCTGCACCCCACCCGCCACCTCCACTCTCGTCTCCTGGGTCACCCCCGTCTTCTCCACCCTCACCTCCTGCCCCCCACCCGTCTCCTCCACTCTCACCTCCTGCGCCCCACCCGCCACCTCCACTCTCGTCTCCTGGGTCACCCCCGTCTTCTCCACCCTCACCTCCTGCCCCCCACCCGTCTCCTCCACTCTCACCTCCTGTACCCCACCTGTCTCCTCCACTCTCACCCCCTGTAACCCACCCGTCTCCTCCACTCTCACCTCCTGCGCCCCACCCGTCTCCTCCACTCTCACCTCCTGTGCTCCACCCGTCTCCTCCACTCTCACCCCCTGTAACCCACCCGTCTCCTCCACTCTCACCTCCTGAGCCCCACCCGTCTCCTCCACCCTCACCTCCTGTGCTCCACTTGTTCCCTCTTGTCCGTCCTGCTTGTCCCCTCTGTCCCCCTCGGTGCGTCTCCGGTTCTGGTCTCTGTTTGAGCCGTGTTCCCCAGGACAAGCTCTGCTCACATGTCCTTGTCTCCCACAGCTGTAACACTTAAAATCGTTTGTCTTTGCAAAGATGACGTAGTCAAAGTCGTCCACAGTGAGCGTGAAGCTGAGGTCGACTACTCTGCTCCTGTTGCTGGGGATCAAGAGGACATGTCTCCTGTGAGACACCACGTGCTGCAACAGCGGAGACTGAAATCCCGAGGACACTCTCCGAACCGGAGACACCACCTTCCCATGTTTGGACAGCTCTTTGATGATGGCCTCTCCCTTTATGAACGGCGGCACGTTGGACACGGTGACTTTCACCTCCCGTGAGGCGAGAGGATATGTGTGCAGGAAGTGTTCACCCACGGAGATCCCGTGCATCTGCACCACGTCCGCAGCTTCTAAACTGTCCAGAAAGACGACCACAGCGCTGTTCATCCGCGCTGCGGACTTCACGTGGCTGTAGCCGACCATCTCCCCCACTGCCAGGCTGATCTCCTCCACCGAACACCCGAACAGTGGGGGGGGGACCTTCACGGCGTGTTCCCTCGTTAGCTCCGTCAGCCGCATGGTAGCGTTTAGCACGCCGACAGCACCTGCTGCCCGGCTGCAATCCGCTCAAAAACACCCAAAAAAATGATAAAAGTCCACAAAAAAAACCCCGTACACCCTGCACACCCCACTACACTATCATACCCAACATTACCCCGTGAAGAAAAGATCGGAAAATCGCTATTTTAACGCTCTCAATCACGCTCCGTCAACTCCCAACTCCCAGCTCCTGCCACTCAGACAGAAGAAGGAGAAGAAGAAGAAGAAGGAGAAGGAGAAGAAGAAGAAGAAGAAGAAGAAGAAGAAGAAGAAGAAGAAGAAGAAGAAGGAGAAGGAGGAGGAGGAGAAGAAGAAGAAGAAGAAGAAGAAGAAGAAGAAGAAGAAGAAGAAGAAGGAGAAGGACAAGAAGAAGAAGAAGGAGAAGGAGAAGAAGAAGGTCGGTTCGTGAGGTCCAGCGTTGTGATGAAGCGAGCCATTCCCAGATGATCTATTAATTCATCTACTAGGGGCATGGGGTAAGCATCAAACTCTGATACCTCATTTAGCTTTCTAAAGTCGTTGCAGAATCGAGGTGACATATCAGGTTTGGGGACCAATACGATAGGGCTCGCCCAGGCACTGTGGGACTCTTCAATAACACCCAGCTCCAGCATCTTTTTAACCTCTTCGCGAATTGTTTTTTTATGGGCCTCTGGCACTCTATAGGGACGCTGATTCACTACTTTACCCTGCTGGGTGCGGATTTCATGTACAGCGAGGTGTGTGGTGCCGGGCTTAGCTGAGAACACATCTCGGTTACGGTCCACCAGCTCCATGCACTCCTGTCGTTGCTGGGGGGACAGATCAGGGCCCACCTTTATGACCTCCCTTGGTGGTGCTCCTGTGTCTTTTGGGGGTAAACAGCTTAATAGGACCTCTGCAGAGTGCCATTTCTTCAACAGGTTCACGTGGTACAGCTGTTCTGGTTTTCTCCTTCCTGGTTGCTTTACTCTGTAGTTCACTTCTCCCACTCTTTCAATAATTTCATAGGGCCCCTGCCATGTTGCTAAAAACTTACATTCAGCAGTGGGTACCAGTACCAGGACCCGGTCTCCTGGGCTGAACTCTCTGGGCTGCGCAGGGCGGTTGTCGGATGCTTGCTGTTCTTTCTGAGCTTTTTCCATGTGCTCTCTGACAATAGGATAAATGGCATTCACTCTGTCTGTCATGGCCTCCACATGCTCAATAACCATGCAGTGATGACAAGGCTGTTTTTCCCAGGATTCTTTCGCCAGGTCCAGGATCCCCCTGGGTTTGTAAGAGTAAAGGAGCTCAAAGGGTGAGAAGCCTGTAGAAGCTTGGGGAACCTCCCTAACTGCAAACATCAGGTATGGGAGGAGCTGGTCCCAGTTGCGCCCGTCTCTTTCAATGGACTTCCTTAGCATAATTTTGAGAGTCTTGTTGAACCTCTCTACTAGTCCGTCCGATCTTTAGGAGAGAGCACAGGCCTTTGGTGACACAAGACATAAAAGGGGTCCCCTGATCTGGCAGTATCTCTTTGGGGATTCCTACTCTACTGCATAGGAGGAACAGTTCTTTGGTGATCTGCTGGGCTGTAGCCTTTCTGAGGGGTATAGCCTCGGGATAACGGGTAGCATAGTCCACTAGGACCAGAATATACTGATGCCCCCTAGCACTCTTGGGTAGGGCCCCCACAATATCTAACCCAATTCTTTCAAAGGGGACCTCAATAATGGGGAGGGGGATCAGGGGATTTCTAAATGAGGGCTTAGGGGCCATGAGCTGACATTCTGGACAACTTCTGCAATCATTTTCGACTTCCTTATGAATGCTGGGCCAAAAGAACCGCTGTAAAATCCGGTCTTTAGTCTTTTCCACTCCTAGATGTGCTCCAAGCAGGTGTGTATGGGCCAGTTGTAACAGTCGGGCGAAAAGATTTAGGCACCAACAACTGCTCCGTTATCTCCTCCTGTACTTGTATCATTCGGTACAGTAGACCATTCTTCACCGCAAAGTGAGGGTCAATTAAAACGCTTCTCTGGTCTTGGTCCCCCCTTCTATTACTCTCACATTTCGCAAAGCATTTATCAATGTCGGGTCATTTAGTTGAGCCGTACCATACTGGCCTGAACGTGGGGCCGGCCCGTCTGGTCGTGTCTCTTCCTGAAGCCAGTCTGTTCCCTCTATCAAAGGTTTGTGAACTAGTGTATAACTACTCCCGGAGTCCAGCAAAGCTTCCACATCCTGATTATTAAGCTTCACCGGGCACGTAAAAGCTTGGTGCTCTGTCCCCTCCATCAAGGAGGCGTAGAGGTGTGTAGGCTGGCTGCCCGCGGACTCGCTGTCGGCATTAGTGCGTCCCCTTTATCGCATTGCCATGAGATACGTCCCAGCTCCCCGCATCTGGAGCATCTCCGAGTCTCCCCCACTGGACTTAGTGGTCTTTGCTCTCGCTCAGTCTGATAATGTCTCTGTATATTAATCTGTTGGGTTGGGTTACTTTGAGTGGGTCTGTGGGGCTGGGGACGTCGATTTGCTGGGCGTCCTTGAGACATGGGTCGCTCCTTTTTCTCCATGCGGAGCATTTCATTAGTGGCCTGGTACTGTTCAACTGCCTCCACCATGGCAATGGCTGTCACTGGAGCACTGTGGCTAATAACCCTCTTTGCCTCATAGGGCAATGCCCGTAAGTATCGATCTACCACAATGGCTTCCACTATAGCTGCTGCAGGGGTTTTATCCAGATCCAGCCATTTCTTTCTGATACGTAGTAGCTCGTGCATCTGTGACCGGGGGGGTTGGTCATTCCTAAAGCCCCAATCGTGGAAGCGTTGGGCCATTCCAAACTTAGTAAGTCCTATTCTACTTAACATTTCCTCTTTCAGGACATCATAGTCATTGGCTACTGTGTTATCAAGGTCTTGAAAAGCTTTCTGTGACTCACCGGACAGGAACGGGGCAAGGATACCAACCCACTGGTCTTTCGGCCATTTTTCTCTGGTTGCCGTATTTTTGAATGCATGAAGGTAGGCTTCGGGATCATCGGTGGGTCCCATTTTAGGAATAAACTCCCTGGCCCGGAGGACAGGGTTGGGGTTCGGTAGCCCTGCTGTTTGAAGCTGACTTCTCTGTAGCCTGAGTTCCTCCTCCTTCAACATGTTGGCTGTCCTTTGCTCCTCCACCAGAGCCCGGCTAGCCTCCATCAGGAGCTGGGTGCTTTGCGTCAGCAGCCTAAGCATTTCCTCCATTGCGTCCTCACTGGTTCTCAACTGTGCAAAGCGAATGGTCAAATCACTGACGGACATTCGCTCTCACCCACCCCTCCGCATTTGGCATTCTCCACCACTGTGATGTCTTGAGAGGCCGGGATCAGCTTGTGAGGCGTGGCTGCACAAATGAAGACAACAAGTTGCGTTTTAACTCAAAATAATATATTTAGCATCTTTAAACAAAAGGTAAACATAAGGATCTTCCGTTTTCTTCGGGTTCGTTGTCTTTAACGTAAAATAAAACTCTTCCTCCTCGTGTGCTCCTGTCCTCCTCTCTCCAAACATTTCCTTCCTTCTCTCCACACCAACCTCTCCCGGGTAATCAGTTCCTCTCTTTCAGCTGGGCCGCCGCCTTGGCCCCGGCTGAAGGGTGAAGGGTGTTGTGGGGGGGTATTACTGATGAAGGGTGTTGTGGGGGGGGGGGGGGTATTACTGATGAAGGGTGATGTGGGGGGGGGGGGGGGTATTACCGGACGGATGTCGAGGCGGATTGTGCTCCTCTGATCTGTTCAATGTGGGTCAGCGCTCAGTCCGTGACGGATCAGTCTGACGCTCTTCTTGTCATTTAGCTGGGTTAGCAGTTCCCCCCTGGTTCCAGTGTTTGTGCTAAGCTAGGCTAACAGAGACGTCTCGTCTGCCTCTGGCGTAAAGTTTTTATCCTAAAAGCATGAAACACAAACTGTGTGTTAATCGTTCAGTATTCACTCGTTATTTGCTATTTAATGCGATTGCTTCTGTGAGAATTAAGTAATAATCTAAAGTAGCGTAATCATGAAATCCTTTCAGTCAAACCTGCCAACCTTTGTTTTTAGTGCTCATCACTGACACTCATGCTTTTTACTCCTCGCCAGGAAAATATTTAAAAATCACTTTTATTATGTCAAAAAAGAAAAAAACATATTTTTTGCATCTCTGCCTAAATCCTCAAACTTTCTACAACAAATCTTGTTAAAAGTCTTTCTGTCGTCGCCTTCCTTTATTCAGCATCCACACATTAAAAACTAAAGATGTTTCTGCTGAATGTGCAACATGAATGAGTTTTGAAGATATGTGCGCAGATTTATGAACATAAATCAAAGCTAAACGTGTTATTATTAAACGTAGATATTTAGGAGTTCTTCATGTACTAACGTAGTTAAAGAAGACGACATCCTCTCCGTTACTCTCACCGTTATTTAAACGCGTCTGATTCTCCCGGTGATGTGGACGCAAACATGCACTCATGTGTGAGTCGTTCTGCTGGATGACTGAGGATTATTCACTCATCTGTTCCTCAATCAGCAACAAACTCTAATCTCTACAGCTGAACTCTCCACCAGAAATCCCTGAGATCTGTTCTCCGACTGTCAACAACTAAACAAACAAACAAACAAACAATTAAACAACCAAACAAATAAATAAACAAACAAATAAACAAACAAACGTAGGGTCGAAGGTGTTTTTTAAGTATAAATTAATTTGCAGCGTCTACACTCATTAAATAAAACAGGATGAAGGTGCAGCAACCATATCGTTTCATTGGAAACAAAGAGCGATTAATGTTCGTCAGCCTTTAAACGAACATCTTCTTCCTCATCTGAGAGGATAAAATGAATAAATAATAAATATGATCATAAACAGATGTTGTGTAAATCAGAAGCATCTTCCTGGTGATTCACGATTAATGTTTCATCCAGTATTCGTCTGACCTGTCTGTCACCCCCCCCCGACGATCTCTGACCCCGAACAAAAGGAAGCAGCTGTATTAATCAGCTCCCTATGGGGGGGGGGGGGGGGGGGGTAATCACTCGTGGCCGCTCTGCTGGAATGACCATCGAGGGATTAAGTGAGAGCGTTTAACACTTCTGAACAACAGCGATTTAACAAAACAGACATTTGGATTTAATAAGGTGACACAACAGGAAGTCAGTGTTTACAGCTGGGGGGGGGGGTTATGGTACACGGCGTAATCCCGCCACAACAATACGGCTCACACAATTAAAACCACAACGTCAATATTAGTGCGAGACAGATAGCAGCTTTAATCCCCGATGAACCTGCAGCCGGTAATCCTCCAGCTGCTGCTGGACGTGATCTACTTTCCTTATTACCGACAGACAGTTTCACATTGTTCCTGTTTGCTTCACTCAAGTGTTTTATTTTTAAATAATATAAAAAAGACGGTCTGTTCAACTTTAAATCCAGGAAAACCTCCTAATACTGATTATTGTATTAAACATGTTGACAGCACAATTAAAATAGAAGAATCAGCAGAAAGACTCGTCTTCAGACACAAACAGGACGAGCTGCTGCTGCTCTGCTGCTGCTGCTCTGCTGCTGCTGCTCTGCTGCTGCTGCTCTGCTGCTGCTGCTCTGCTGCTGCTGCTGCTCTGCTGCTCTGCTGCTCTGCTGCTCTGCTGCTGCTGCTGCTGCTGCTCTGCTGCTCTGCTGCTCTGCTGCTCTGCTGCTGCTGCTGCTCTGCTGCTGCTGCTCTGCTGCTCTGCTGCTCTGCTGCTGCTGCTGCTCTGCTGCTGCTGCTCTGCTGCTGCTGCTCTGCTGCTCTGCTGCTCTGCTGCTGCTGCTGCTCTGCTGCTGCTGCTCTGCTGCTGCTGCTCTGCTGCTCTGCTGCTCTGCTGCTGCTGCTGCTCTGCTGCTCTGCTGCTCTGCTGCTGCTGCTCTGCTGCTGCTCTGCTGCTCTGCTGCTGCTGCTCTGCTGCTCCTCTGCTGCTGCTGCTCTGCTGCTGCTGCTCTGCTGCTGCTCTGCTGCTCTGCTGCTGCTGCTCTGCTGCTGCTCTGCTGCTGCTGCTCTGCTGCTCTGCTGCTGCTGCTGCTCTGCTGCTCTGCTGCTCTGCTGCTCTGCTGCTGCTCTGCTGCTCTGCTGCTGCTGCTCTGCTGCTCCTCTGCTGCTGCTGCTCTGCTGCTGCTCTGCTGCTGCTGCTCTGCTGCTCCTCTGCTGCTGCTGCTCTGCTGCTGCTCTGCTGCTCTGCTGCTGCTGCTGCTCTGCTGCTGCTCTGCTGCTCTGCTGCTGCGGTGCTCGTACACAACGAGGCATTTCAAGTTGTGACTTTGGGGAATTGTTGTGAACATTTTACACGATTCTTTCACATCAACGAACAGATATCGAATAATAAGAATATTGGTAGTTGAATATTGGAAGTACCTTTCGTTACAGAGCTGTTAGACTCCTTCGGTTTTGTCCAGACTTTGTTTTTTATGGCTGAACAGTTTCTCGACCCGGATTAACAGCAGACGGTCAGATTGAGAAATGACTAATGAATAAAACGTGTTTGTTCAAATCTTCCTCAGCTGTAGAGAACATTGTTATATTTGAAACAGCGTTTCCTGAAGATTGGACAGGTGTGACGTCTCTGAGACCTGCAGTCATTCAGAACTAACATTTCCGTTTGTGGCAGCAAAATGAAATATAATACTTTTAAATATCTTCCAAGGATTCCTTTTCTGAGGGAGCTGAATTCTCAGCTTTTTGAAGACTTCCAGTCCTGCAGCTACGGGTGAACATAGACCGCTTCTTTCAAGAGAAGTCAGAGCTTCATGTGTTAAACCTGCATTCTCTCTAGTGGCCACCAGGGGGCGACTCCTCTGGTTTATAGAAGTCTATAGAAAATGACTCTACTTCTCTCTTGATTTATTCCCTCAGTAAACATTGTAAACATGAGTTTATGTCTCAATCTCTAGTTTCAAGTCTTCTTCAATACAGCATGATGTTCATTTAGTACATGATGGTCCATTTAGAGTCACACAGACCATAAAGCAGGGGATGCTTGAGGGCGGGGCTACACGCTGATTGACAGGTCGACACCAGAGACGTATATGGCGTCTCTACGTCATCATTCTCCCGTCAGATGCGTAGACAGATATTAGTTTTATTTCTACGCGTCCAGGAGACACGTTTAGCTTAGCTTAGCACCAAAGGAGGGATGAAAGGATGAATCCGTTTGGAGCAGATTCTATGTGGTAGAAATGATCATAAGTTGAATTGTTGTGTGTTGATCCATCTGTGGCTGCATATACAGTGAATATACAGCATCTTATTCTGCTGGTATTCTGAGCAACGGGCAGTAAAGAGACGTGTCTCATATTTACTGTTATTAACCATTAACTTTGATTCATGCCTCACTGCAGTGCAAAGAAATGATTCCACACAAACTAAATCATATTCATAAATATCTAATTGCGTATCCATATCATTTAGTGATGAGATGGAGCCATCCCACGTTGATGTTTGTCGCTTTATTGATCATTTCTGCACGAGGTGATATAATGATGTGGAGCAGTCTGTGACGCTGCAGGTATCTAATCATTGTGTTGTCTGACTTCATGCTGCGTTCATTCATCAGTTAATTTCCTCTCAGTCTTCACATTTTACTTTACTGTTTAAGTTACGAAATAAATACAATGTCTGAGTGCAGGACTTGTAACGGTTTCTATTGTTTTAACATTTGGTTTCCATGGTAATTATACGAGCTGAAGAGCGGTACACGACGTCCGGTCGGCATCGCCTAATTCTGCATATTTGTAATTGATTGATTGGTCGATGGGCGTCGGCACGTTGTCGTGTACAGGTGCGTCATAGGATTGACATGTGATGACCAAGAGAACCGATCAATCCCACTGACAGATACTAACACTATGACCAGTGCGGCTGGTGGAACATGTTCTAGGGCCGTCCCATCAACGCCAGCAAACATCCCAGAATGATTTAATGCAAACTAATTAAAGTATCAAACACGCATTACTACTTTACAGTTAAATATTTAACATTTATTCCAACACGAAAAAGAGCAGTAAATAACACTTATATAATATAATATAACATAACATAATATAATATAACATAACATAACATAATATAACATAACATAATATAACATAATATAACATAACATAATATAATATAACATAACATAACATAACATAACATAATATAACATAACATAATATAATATAACATAACATAATATAACATAACATAACATAATATAACATAACATAATATAACATAACATAACATAATATAACATAACATAATATAACATAATATAACATAACATAACATAACATAACATAACATAACACAACATAATATAACATAACATAACATAATATAATATAACATAACATAACATAATATAATATAACATAACATAATATAATATAACATAACATAATATAATATAATATAACATAACATAACATAATATAACATAACATAATATAATATAACATAACATAACATAATATAACATAATATAATATAACATAACATAATATAATATAACATAACATAATATAATATAACATAACACAACATAATATAATATAATATAACATAACATAATATAACGTAACATAACATAACATAATATAATATAACATAACATAACATAACATAATATAACATAACATAATATAATATAACATAACATAATATAGCATAATATAATATAATATAATATAACACAACATAACATAATATAATATAATATAACAACATAACATAACATAACATAATATAACATAACATAACATAATATAACATAATATAATATAACATAACATAATATAATATAATATAACACAACATAATATAATATAATATAACATAATATAACATAACATAACATAATATAACATAACATAACATAACATAACATAATATAATATAACATAACATAATATAATATAACATAACATAATATAGCATAATATAATATAACATAATATAATATAACATAACATAACATAATATAATATAATATAACAACATAACATAACATAATATAACATAACATAATATAGCATAACATAATATAATATAATATAACATAACATAATATAGCATAACATAATATAATATAACATAACATAACATAAAATAACATAACATAATATTACATAATATAGCATAACATAACATAATATAATATTATATAATATAATATATTATATTATATTATATAATATTATATAATATTATATAACATGTGTATTTATTGAGATGTCCTATGGACCTTGTTATAGGAGGTGAAGATCAGGAGAAGTAAACATGAAGAGTAATTATGAATACTGATGTTAAATTAAGCTGTGATGAGTTTTCACTGTTAATTTAACATCTCTGTTACATGTTGATGCCTCCATGACCAAGTTAAGATGAGACTGAGGACAATATGTAGAAGAGAAGATGTTCACTTTGTTCTCATGTTTCCTTACCTCCTCATCCCTCACTCCCTACCCTGGTGTTCTCATGTTTCCTTACCTCCTCCTCCCTCACTCCCTACCTGTCCCTGCTGGATCTGTCCCCGTTGTTTTAAAAAGCTGAATGAGTGATTAGCATGACGTCATGCAGCTAGCTAACCTGTCAGGTGTTCAGCTGGTGGTGAAGCTTCATGTGCTGCTTCCCTTTCCCGCTCGTCTGCTGTCTGGTTGTGAGGTCAGGCTGATCTGGTATCAGCTCTTTGGCCTGAAGGACCTGAAGGACCTGAAGCATCTCCTCAAAGTTCTCCTCTCAAACGGGTCTTGGAGGAGGAGTGCTCGCCTGTAGAGACTTCTCCTGACGAGAACGCGCAGCTAGGGGGGCAGAATCTCTTTGGCCCCACGCTGAATCTATTTGAGGGCGCTGATTGGCTAACTTGCTTCATAGACCCGCCTCTTTTGGGCAAAAAGATTTTGCCCCGCTAGCTGCGTGTTCTCGTCTTTTTAGTAACTGATGTCATCATAACTGTGTTATTCTGCACTAAAGACATGTTCTAGGTCTCTGCTTCCAGTCATGATGGTTCTGTTTCCATAGAGGTGCAGGACTTTACATTTCAGTGTAAATCGAGACTACAGAGAGAAAGATGTGACGGGAGACAGAAACGGCCGGGAACTGCTCGACGTTCGGAGGATTAAACGTCGTGGACGCCGGACAGAAAACAGACGACCAGCCGGACTCAGTTGCTCCCTCACAGATTCACAGATTCACAGATTCACAGATTCACAGATTCACAGTTTCACAGATTCAGTTTCCTCTGCCGCTCTCAGTCCAGCGTCCACGTGACGCCACTTTGAAGTGAAGCAGCAGATTAAATTAGGGCTTTAAAAATCTCTTTTTGGAGTCGTTCATTCAGACGTGAAAAGATTAAGGGGCGGCGATGAAAAGGGATTCTAGTTACAGACACAGGAAAAATAAAATGCGGCGCATTTGAAGCCATTTGAGGATCAGTGTAAATGATTTCTTTGTGGACGAGTGAATGAAATGATGGAGCAGGGACCTCTCTCGCTCTTCTCTCTGTTATCATCCTTGCAAATGGACAGGGCCTGTGAATCAGACACACTTTAATTTCTGACAAGAAAAGGCTCAGGGACAGAGGAGCCGAGGCACCAGGTGAGGTTATTCACCTCGAGGTGGTGTTTACCGAGACGGGGAGAGAAATCCGACCTCACCAGGAGCTGAAAGACGGCTGATGAATGGAACAAACAAACTGAGACTTCAATTAAAAAATAAATGGAAATATCTCATCCCCCCCGCTCTCACAGATTGGATTTATATTGCTGGACTTTATTGCCTGGTTACCTCTCATTGCCCCGCTCATTTCAAAATGTTGATTAGTTTGGAGGCAATAAATAAATCGATGGCTATGGGGCCGAAATTGTTTCCGGGGGAACGCTAGTCTGCTCGAAAGGGAAGTGGACCTGAACCACGACGTGACCGCGTCTTTAAAAAAGACTTCAGGAGGGTCGCTGAAGGCGTGGGCTTCACAGGTGAGAGGGGATTAACAACTTAGTCAGAGGTCAAGTGTCGTCCAACACCAGAAAGCATCAGACGAGCGTTGGGGAGCATCAGTAGGGGAGCACGCCCCTCCACCAAGACTGCACATCCACTGAACTCACTGTCTTTGTGAAGGGGACCCACGCCAAACTTCAGAACGAAACCAAAATCAAGCTAATTAATATCCACAGAAACCATCACTGAAACGAGTAGAACTGATCAGATCAGTGCGAAAACCCCGCCCCCTCCAGCCTGAAACCCCGCCCCCTCCAGCCTGAAACCCCGCCCTCCAGCCTGAAACCCGCCCAATCCAGCCCGAAACCCCGCCCAATCCAGCCGGAAGCCCCGCCCCTCCCGCCTGAAACCCCGCCCACGCCAACATGAAACCCCGCCCACTCCACCCTGAAACCCCGCCCAATCCAGCCTGAAACCGCGCCCACCCCAACCTGAAGCCACGCCCCTCCAGCCGGGCACCCGGCCAATCGTTTTCCTTCTTTGGTTTTGAATTGAAAATGTTTCCACACATGATTGATTGACGTCAGGATTTTGTTCTGCTAGTTTTCGCAAAGAGAACATGATTCGATAAGAAGTTCATGCGAAAGGTCAGACAGGCTGTGAATTGTTATTATTTCCTGAGTTCAAACAGGATGTTGGTACAGAGCTCCAGGAACGAGTCCTAAAACCAGACATGAGTCAGCATTTCTTAACACTTCCTGTTCTTTTGTCTCAATGTGTTTCTCGTCAGATGCTTGAAATGAGGTCTGTAGTTAACAAAGGCTGAAGAGAAGTCAACGATCTATCAGATCTAATGATCTAACCCTAACCCTATCATAGATGGATGAAAACATATATAGATAGATTGATCTTTAGATAGATTCATGGATAGAGAGATCTTCAGATGGATAAGTGGAATGGAGATACTGAATATGTACTTGAGGCTGAATGCTGAAGTCAACACACAGAAACACTTTTAAACTTCACATCTCCATTAGCTGACACGCATCCAGAGCGAGAGCAGTGAGTTCCCTCCTCACTTCCTACATTTGGTGGAAGAAAATGTCATCAGGCGAAGAGAGAGAAGAGAACTCTCCTCATCCAAACATGTGATGCTGTGTTG
Source organism: Lycodopsis pacificus (assembly GCA_028022725.1). Taxonomy (NCBI): domain Eukaryota; kingdom Metazoa; phylum Chordata; class Actinopteri; order Perciformes; family Zoarcidae; genus Lycodopsis; species Lycodopsis pacificus. Next base: position 950,912 of record CM051689.1, on the reverse strand, counting down.
CCTTCGATAGAGAGTCAGAGAAGCTGTTGACATGTTGATATCTGATCATTGGCCAGTTTCCTTCCCTATAATCTCACTGTGACAGACGGCATTACAGAAAGGCAGCCGCTGTCACATGTCCAACAAGTAGCAGGAGCTCGGTCTGCACCAGCCAATGAAGTGTGAACTCCTGCTCCAACACTGAGGCTCTTCTGTTATTCTGCTGCTATTGGAGTCCCAAAATATGTTCAAAGCGGTCAGTGGAAGCGGTCAGAGTTCGAAGGAATAGTTTATTCTTTGAGCAATAAATAAACCCGAGCAGCCTCCGGAGTCCGACTGATTATCCTGCTCTGAACACGGTCTGATACAGTTCCTCCGTCTGGACCACGGCTCCACCTCCTGTTCTAAACGCCTCCATTATAATGGTGTGATATTGTTATGGTCCCGCCCAAGTTTCCTGTTTCTAGTGGTGTCTTAAAAAGTCCCAAACTTCTTCCTGACACCAATATTTACAGGAGTTTCCAAACTGGATTTTGAAAAACTTTAATTCTTTCCAAGTTAAGCATTGACTCCAACAGGTTATATGTTAAATCACTTCAATCAAACTACATTCAGAGTAATTCTGATGTTCTGATTTCATAGACGTGAGCCTCATTTAGACTTTTTAAGAGTCACCAGAGGGGCGTTCGCTGACCTGTTTTATATCAGACAACTAAACGCTAAGGTCTCTTCAGCTTGTGGTGAGAGTATTTTGCTGACGTTGCAGCTAAAGTTCGTGAGCTTAACTCAGTGCGGAGGCACCGTTTACAGAATCTCAGTCAGTCTCACTTCTAATCAACACCACTCCGCTGGTCCTCTCGCGCTTTATTTTTAGAAGTAAAAGAAACTCTTCCACCTTAATTATGGTCCTGTCATTAACCGGAACGTTTTCATCGTTAATCTCTTCAGACCGATGAATCCGGACTTTTCTACCTTTGGTTGTGTGTTTGTCATCTATTGAAAGCTTCCAGCTGTCTGTGGTTAACGAGCTGTTGTTGCTGTTGATAGATGACGAGCTAATTAAGAAACAGGTGTGACAGCAGACTCAGGTGCTCTGATCAACATGACAGCAGCATCGCCGCTGATCCATGAAGACGAGCATGAAGACCTTCTCTTGTGCTGTATACCTGACGGCTCTCTACCTCTTCACTGAATGCTTCCATCGCTGTGTTGTCGGGTTACATCTTTGCTCTTCTGTCCTGTAACCTGCTGCTCCAACTTCGTTCTTAATCTCCTTTAAGCCTCAGAGTTTTGCTGAGCTTTTTAAATATTTCTTTGAACTACTCATGAGCTCGTGTCTGTGTGAATCAGGTAAACTCAGAGTTTACTGTTAAAGTCTCACCAGCAGCACCACATTGTACGACGTACTGTTTCATTACGGTCACTGAAGCCTCTCAGTTGTTTCTGCTACATGAAGGTCCGAGTGTCGTGTGGATCCATATGCAGTTTCTTAAAGGAGCCTTCAGTCCCTAATCCATCTATAACTGGACGAGGTCTGTGGAGTCAACAGACCTGTCATGTGATCCATTCATTGATTACGTTCCAGGTTTACGGCTAATTGAAAGAGGACAAACTCTCAATTGGGCGACATCACTGAAATGAATTCTCCACAAAGTCCTGCAGTTGATTCTCTTCACCCCCCCCCCCCCCCCTACTCGTGGACACAACCACAAATGAACCATAGAAGAAGAAAGAGTCGTGACGTCATCGTGACTTTGCATTGATGTCGGTTATATTAAGAACCCGGACGATGCTCATCTCCACCACAACTGTTTATTGTCAAACAGGATGATGAACAAACAATGCTTCCATGTGAGAGGTCCATCTTACAGCTGGAGGACATTCAGGAGCCTCACATCTTCTGTTTTATCACTTTCAATGAACAATCAGAAGAGCGGAAGTGTCCTATTAAGAGTTTTGCTGTTTCTAAAAGTGCAAAAATGAAGAAATATCAAATATAAGAAAAGGTTATTATTTCCCAACAGATGATTGTTAATAAATAAGTAAATAACTTTGACTGGTTGGTCCTGATATCTCCCGATGAGTTTAAGAAGCTGCAGTTCTCTGACATGATTGATGTCGTTGGGGAACGAAATGAAACTTCTTTCTTTGTTTCCTTCCAGAAGCTTCAGCCTCCAGGTTTCTACTTTATTATTCACACTTCTCCACTGAGAACAAGCTCGGACGTGTTTGCATTAAAACCTGTGCCCCCTTCAAGGAATGTTTCTCAGGGTGGCCATGGCCAGCGGGCGCCTGACCTCAGACTCTGGACTGGAGGGCTGTAACTGGCGGGGGCCCGGAGGATTGTGGGTAAACCTCGGAGGCCCTTTGGGGCCGGCCGCTACAAAGCTGCTCTGACAAATCAGCCGGAGGGGAGGAGGAGCAGAGCCGAGGCCAGGAGGCCCGGGGGCCAGGGGGCCAGGGGGCCCGGGGGCCAGGGGGCCAGGGGGCCCGGGGCGATGCACCGCTCTGCTCGCTCTCTCTGGCTCTCACTTCACTTATTCTTATTTTCACCACCGCTGATGAGATCAAAACAAATCTTATAATAACTCTGCATTACAGATTAACACGTCAATGGTTTGCTTCTATTACGTGATGAATCCTTTAGTTTAGAAAATGACAAAAGTCATGAAAGTTGTTTTCAAACTGCTGACTTAAGGGATGCATCATGAACAATCCTCTTGGAACCACGAGTGGTTTCTAACACACTACGAATATCAACTCTTTAATTTACATCCACGTCTTAGCAAACATGTCGGCTGCTGGTATTGTTTGACTGAGACGCCTCGTTATCCTCATGTAACCAGGCAGCAACCTACGAGGCAAGGCTAGTTCATTGGTATCGCTCATTTCAACAACAAGGTAATTCAAAGTGCGTCACATAAAACCATTAAAAGCATCAAAACATAAGGCAAAAGAAAAGGAGACTTAAAAACAATTAAGAACATTCATTGAAACAATAAAAACAGTGTAAGAAATAAAATACAGGAGTGAAATGCAGAAATGTATTAATGTCCTTGAACCTGGTTGAAGGCAGCAAACAGAAAGTCTTCAGTCCTGATTTAAAGGAGCTGAGGGTCTCAGCAGACCTGCAGCTTTCTGGACTTTGTTCCAGATATGTGGAGCAGAACAACTGAACGCTGCTTCTCCATGTTTAGTTCTGACTCTGGGAACAGGAAGTAGACCGGTCCCAGACGAGCTGAGGGGTCGGGATGGTTCATAAGGTAGCAGCAGATCAGAGATGTATTTTGGCCCTAAACCATTCAGTGCTTTGTAAACCAACAATCAATCCTGTTGAGACATAAGTCCTCTAATCCTTGATATATTCTTCAGGTGATAGTAGGCTGATTTTGTAATTGTCTTGATATGGCTGTTCAGGTTGAGGTCTGAATCCATAACTACACCTAGATTTCTGGCTTGGTTTGTGGGTTTTAACATCAGTGATTGAAGCTGAGCGGTGATTTTCAATCGTTCGTCCTTGGTACCAAAAACAATGACTTCTGTTTTATCTTTGTTTAATTGAAGAACATTCTGCTACATCCAGTTGTTGATTTGTTCAATGCAGTTACCCAGCTCTTTATGGGATTATAGTCCCCTGGTGACATAGTTATGTAGATTTGTGTGTCGTCTGCATAATTATGATAACACACTTTGTTGTTTTCCATAATCTGAGCTAGTGGAAGCATGTAGATGTTGAACAGAAGAGGCCCCAGTATTGAACCTTGGGGAACACCACATGTCATTTTTGTCAGCTCTGATGTGTAATCAGCTACAGACACAAAGTATTCTCGGCCCTTCAAGTAGGATTCAAACCAGTTAAGTGCTGTGCCAGAGAGTCCCACCCAGATCTTTAGTCTTTCTAGGAGTATGGCATGGTCGACCGTGTCGAATGCAGCACTGAGATCCAGTAACACTGAAGACTGAACTTCTGCCATTGTCTATGTTTAAGTGGATGCCGTTGAAAACCTTAACAAGAGCAGTTTCAGTACTGTGGTGCTGTCGAAAGCCTGACTGGAAAACATCAAAGCAGTTATTTACGGCCAAGAAGTTGGTCAGCTGTTGAAAAACCGCTTTTTCAATTATTTTACTTAGAAATGGCGCGACGTAGAGACCTGTCAATCAGCGTGTAGCCCCGCCCTACAGCATCCCCTGCTTCATGGTCTGTGTGACTCTAAATGGACCATCATGTACTCAATGAACATCATGCTGTATTGAAGAAGACTTGAAACTAGAGATTGAGACATAAACTCATGTTTACAATGTTTACTGAGGTAATAAATCAAGAGAGAAGTAGAGTCATTTTCTATAGACTTCTATACAACCAGAGGAGTCGCCTCCTGGTGGCCACTAGAGAGAATGCAGCTTTAACACGTGAAGCTTTGACTCCTCTTAAAGAACGGGAGGTTGTCTGCTGGTTCAGAAAGAAAGTCAATGGAAAGAGGCAGAATGTCTTCCCTCACGAACAACCACCGCTGTGTTGCTTTAGCTCAATCGATCCCCCGCCGCTCCGCTCACCGCTTCATGAAACCAACGGCTGAAGATGTTTGGTTTCCTGCTGCTGGAGCATTAAGGTTTCATGCCAGAGGAACCGAATCTGAACATGATCCTCTGTGAGGTCAGCCAGCAGCAGATCAATACGTCACAGATCAATACGTCACAGATCAATACGTCCTCATCAGGTTCCTCGCGTCGGACGCAGACAGACATGAAGAGAAATGCCAAGTTGACATTTTGCTAGAAAGCGTTTCCCGTCGACAGCATGTCAACATGTGGGCAGACTCAGTCATCGACGTGTTAACCCATTCATTGCCTGTTGACTTTAACGTTGTGGCGAGGGCCGTATAAGTGAAGTGCATTATGGGTAACTACACTATTTAAGAGCTTCGTAAACGGGGAGATTCTCCAGAGACCAACATGAGATTATTACATTTGAAGGGTTTATATTTTACATATTTAAGATACAAGCTGATGGGAATCGCTTTTTCCATGTATTCCTGGTCGTTTCCTGGATTTAATATTTAATATTTATATTTAAGGGAACAGTATTATATTACACATCATCTCTTACTGTACAAGAGAAGTCTTTGAAAGCTCAAACTGCAATCCCATCACCCAAAATGCATTTAACCACTGTTTCATATTCATATTTAAATGATTACAGATCAATAAATAAAATGCAAATGAATTAATGCAAATTTGATTTAATTGAATTTGCATAGTGATGTGTACATACCCAGTGAGCATTTTTCCGTTGAATAGACGTCTACGCCCGACGTTGAAAAGACGTTCAGAATTGGTTCAAAAGTGAAAGTTTTTTCGCCGACTATTTGTAGACGTTGATTCAACGTTCACGCTGAGACCAGATTTAAACGTGATTTGCAATACTATAATTTTTCGTCCTCTACATTGTGCTAATACTAATATATCATGATTTAGAGGCTTACTAAGAAACCACATCCACATTCATCAGTTGAAAGCCAGTATTGGACATCACGTTGATATCTGGTCTAAACGTGAGCGTTGAATCAACGTCTACAAATAGTCGGCTAAAAACCTTTCACTTTTCACCGTGATTTAACCGTGTATTCAACCTCACCGTGATTTAACCATGTATTCAACCTCACCGTGATTTAACCGTGTATTCAACCTCACCGTGTTTTAACCGTGTATTCAACCTCACCGTGATTTAACCGTGTATTCAACCTCACCGTGTTTTAACCGTGTATTCAACCTCACCGTGTTTTAACCGTGTATTCAACCTCACCGCGATTTAACCGTGTATTCAACCTCACCGTGATTTAACCCTGTATTCAACCTCACCGTGATTTAACTGTGTATTCAACCTCACCGTGTTTTAACCGTGTATTCAACTTCACCGCGATTTAACCGTGTATTCAACCTCACCGTGATTTAACCATGTATTCATCCTCACCGTGTTTTAACCGTGTATTCAACCTCACCGTGTTTTAACCGTGTATTCAACGCCGAAATGCTTACAGTGCTTCTGGGTATATAACACATCAACAGTTTCCACTTACAGGACAAAAGACCAAGTGACACAGCAACAGCTCATTTGTATTTATTAAAGCACAATATAAATATAACAATGTTCTTTATATAAAAACATAATCTCCTTTTCCTTCTTTAAATGTCGTTTTCAAAGCCACACAGGAGACGGTTTCAGGAGACCTGCCATATTTTCAAGCTGGACATCTGTAAATAAAACAAGTATTAAAAAACATATTGACTTTTAGACCAGTTTTGAACGTCTCTACACCGGAGACCATAGACGTCTTTTAAACGTGTCTTCAACGGAACGATGCTGACCTGGACATTACACAATATTGTTTGTATATTGCCATAACCCAAACAACAATGTTTTGACCATGATCGTATTAGTACAGCACATTAACTAACACACGTCTACTGTTTACTGTTCGTAACATGCTAACGCTACATGCTAACAAGCTAGCAGCCTCGCCCGCATGATGAGCAACATGATATTAATGGTATGGTAATGATATTTCGGTTTGCAATACCGGAATTAAGTAGTTGAAGTACTTACAGAGTACGTCGTTAGCGTGAAGCCTCGTTTATTCCGTCAGCTCGTTCACTTCCTCATCACCCAGTAAGAGCTAGCGAGCTCAAACCTTGTCGTGTTTCCAGCCTCTAACTTAGAAAAATGCAAGAGTCCGTGCGCATGCGTATTCCAGCAGTAAACACTGAGTTGTATTTTAGTGAACACATACAGACATAATGTGCTCTGCTCTCATTACGATGTCCTGGGAGCTTCTTGTTGACAGCACACAGTCTATAGTTCCATATTTACGACGTTTTATATGAGACATTGAATGCGTTGAAATCACGTCTCCGCGTAGACCACATATGAACGGACAGCGGAATATGATTTTGGAGAAATACGTTTAAAGTGACCAAAATCGCGTCTCTTTCAACCTACAACTGAACAAACCATCAATATTTTAAAAGAAATTGGTGTTTTGTGACAGGTTGACATTGTAACCGTAATTAAACCGACGGTTTAAAACACGTTGAAAAAAGGTCTAAGACGTTTTCAACCAGATATCAACGTTGAAATCCGGGTTAGTGCTCACTGGGTTATTTCTGACAAATCCGCTTTCACGTTAGTTTGGTATGCGAGTACTACATTACCCATGAGCATCTCCTGCTGATGTCAGCAGGAAGACGCATGCATGCACATCTGGTTCTATAAATGTTAAATAATAACCCAGACATTGAAGCTGGTCTTCAGCTGTCAATCAAGAGTCCAACAGTGGACTTCAGTGGATCACGAGCGGTTTACAGCAACAGGTGTTTCAGTCCAACCTGTGACCGAGTTAACTGGAGACTTACAGACAAACAAGTCACTGGTTGCTCGTAGTAACGGTAGACTGTGATTGGACGTAGTCATGGTGACGTCACCCGTTGGTTTGTGGATGTTTTGAAGCCTCCAGTTTGGCGATTTTGCCGTTGCCATCTTGTTTTTTTTGCAACCAGTGTACAGGAAGTGACCATATATGGACTGAGGAGGAGTGACGTAGAGACGCCGTATACGTCTCTGGTGTCGACCTGTCAATCACCGTGTAGCCCCGCCCTAAAGCATCCCCTGCTTTATGGTCTGTGTGACTCTGTGTGACATTTTCTATAGACTTCTATACAACCAGAGGAGTCGCCCCCTGGTGGACACTAGAGAGAATGCAGCTTTCACACATGAAGCACTGACTTCACTCTAAAGAAGCGGGGTTTCTCTGCTGGTTTGAACTTTGAAGAACTCTAAAGTGCAGCTTGAAGGCACCGTGATGAACCGGTGCTGCTGCAGCGTTGGCTGTGAGGGAACAACATCCAGTAAGAGCTGAAACCAAACATCTGGACTCTAACAGACTTCGTCCAAACGATTATCAGTAAATCTTAAATATCATTTTGTATGTATGAGCAAAGTGGGTTTGGTCCTCATCACGGCAACATGTCAAATCAGCAGAGAAAGTGCATCATGGAGCGGGATAGCTTCCTCCTGTGCACTTTATTTAAGTGTTGGTGTCACAGAAGGACTGACTGAGGTCAGCAGAACGACTCAAAGACAAAAATCACCATGAATGGGAAGAAGTGGTCGTCAGTGTGTTGCAGACATTTGAAGCTCTCTCTCTCTCTCTCTCTCGCTCTCTCTCTCGCTCTCTCTCTCTCTCTCTCTCTCTCGCTCTCTCGCTCTCTCTCTCGCTCTCTCTCTCTCTCTCTCGCTCTCTCTCTCTCTCTCTCGCTCTCTCTCTCTCGCTCTCTCTCTCTCTCTCTCTCTCTCTCTCTCTGGTTCTGTTTGTAGTTTGATTCCTGTGAAACAATTTGATGAAAGTGGCTGGTTGACTTAATTCAAAATGAAAGCTCGGCTACATTTGCTCATCTTTCCCTTTGAAGTCCTTTTCCCGCCCAGCAACGCTGC
>CM051689.1:912445-939945 GCA_028022725.1 Lycodopsis pacificus | reverse complement strand
ATGGTGATGGTGATGATGATGGTGATGATGATGATGATGGTGATGATGGTGATGATGATGGTGATGATGATGGTGATGATGATGGTGATGGTGATGGTGGTGATGGTGATGGTGATGATGATGGTGATGATGATGGTGATGATAGTGATGGTGATGATGGTGATGATGATGGTGATGATGGTGATGATGGTGATGGTGATGATGGTGATGGTGATGATGGTGATGGTGGTGATGGTGATGGTGATGATGGTGATGGTGATGGTGATGATGATGATGGTGGTGATGGTGATGATGATGGTGGTGATGATGGTGATGATGATGGTGATGGTGATGATGATGATGGTGATGATGGTGATGATGATGATGATGGTGATGATGGTGATGATGATGATGGTGATGGTGAAGTCTCGTCAGCTCAGAGGAGAAACAACAGTGGAGCTCAGGGACGAAGAGCTGAAGTGCACCTTTAACCCCCCCCCCCCGGCTGGGACTCTGAATGTAAAGGGCGTGATCTTCTCAGGGATTCGCACCGACACTATTTTCAGAACCACATCAAGCCAATTAGCGCGGCAGCAGCTGAGCTGGTGCATGCTGGGAGCCTGCGAGTGTGTGTGCATCCGTTTAGTGTGAGCTGAGTCATATGTTCGCATCCCGCCTGGACGTGGTCGAGCGTTGTGCTCGTGTCTCTTCGCAGCCATGCGGAGGTTCAGATGATCCGGAGCTCGTTAGTGAAGCGTCCCAAGCGTCTGCTCATGAGCACATAACAGGACAGGGAGCGTCCACGGAGGACAGGGAGCTTCCAGGACAGGAAGCGTCCACAGAGGACAGGGAGCAACCAGCTTCAACAGACACTTTTATTATTATTCATTATTAGAAACCAGCGTTTCTGAGGTTTTAACATCTTTAAAAACATGCAGCAGTTATTCATGATAAAACTAAACAAACTCTTTAAATATTTAAAAAACGAATGCCATGTTTGTAAGAAACGTGTCATTAAATATGGACGTTTCTTTAAATTTTTGGTTTTTATGTTTACAATAAAACTGTTAAAAGTCATCAGAAAACTCTGACGTTTGGTTGAAGTGTCTTGCTTATAATAATAATGTTATAATGTGAACGGATCATATTCATCTCTCAGCTTCACGTGTTGCAAAATAAAGTTCACGAGCGTTTAAGACTTTTGAAGACTAATTCATGTTAAACTCAATGAAGTCATTCAAATCGTATTTTACAGTCTCCAGCGATGCGAAACAAGACTTCTCTTATTATTTACATTGATATATAATAATAATGAATGAATGAATCAGGAACAGGATTACAGGAGCACAGTTAGGACTGTTGATGCTGCAGACACGTCGTTTCTCAGGTCTGGTCCTGATGCTGAATGATCGGTGAAGTGAGAGGAGCGTGTGGACGCTCTCTGCAAACGTTCTGAGCATCTGAGGATGTTTATTGATGACCGTGCCGCGGCTGCAGGTGGCTGCCATGCTGCTAATGCTATTCACTGGCACACAGCGGAGCATGGCAGCGCACAAAGAGAAGCAGGGAGCCGAGGACACGGCGCCTGGTGGACATCCATATTAATACGAGCTCAGCCTGTGTTCTGCTGCCATGAGGTCCAGACAGAGCAGCCGGACCCCTCAGGACGCTCCTTTATCTTCATACCGCCACATCCGCTCCGGCCCAACCGCTCAGCAGCCGTCTCAGAGGATGTCCGGAGACGTCCTTCACAACGGCGTCTCACGTCGTCTGATGTTTTGAGAAGTTGCTGTGACGCGAGGGGAGAAGTTTGGGAGTCCACAGAGAAGATGTAACTTGACTTTGAACATTCAGATGTTGAGTTGTGCATCAAATGTTGTCGTTATATCTTAATGTCCATGTTTGCATACGTCCCTTCGTCCTGTCTTTGTCTCGATGGACGTTGTCTCAGCTGGACGTAGATGAGGAGGAACGTGACCAGAGGTCCTCAGACGGCTCACTGACCTCAACGCTACTCGAGATCATCTGAACAAATAAACGCTTCATTTCATGCGTTCATCACGAACGCTGCAGCTGGTAAAGATGGAGCTTATTTTAATAACTATATATACTGACGCCTACTTTTTAGAAGTATTTTTGTGTTAATAATGTTAATCTGAAGAGTAACTGAAGTGTTTTGATTTCTTGTCGTTTAAGTGAAATGAGCAGAATTCAGTCCGTGATGAGACTTTCATGATGTGACGACGTTCAGACGGCGTCAGCTCCTCGTTCTCATCCTGACCTGGTCTCACAGCTGCACCCTCTTTGTGCTGCCTTTGACCCTTTGACCCTTTGACCCTTTGTCACACATTCTCAAATCCACTGTTCTGATGCAAACTGGATGAAACGCCGACCGGCCGGCTGTGGAAAGCTCACGCTCACATCGAGTGTTTTATTCAGTGTTTGCTGCTCCTCTCAGCAGCGTCTTCCCTCTGACGGAGGACTAAACTGTCCTGAGAGCTGCTGGCTGGACGGAGCCGTCTCTCTCTGCAGGAATCACTTCAACGTGCAGCCGTTGGGAAACATGGAGGGAGTCCGTGCAGATCGACGTGTCGCACATGAAGAGACAGAAACAGGGAAGGTGGTGAGTGGGAGGAAACCCCCCCCCCCGTTTCATAACCATCTCTCACTCAGAGATGAAGAGCTCTGTTTTACCTTCGCTGGCTCTCATGGTGATGCACCACAGAAGACAAAGAGACGGAAAGACGTGGCACAAAACGGCTGTTTGCTCCGGCTGGTTGTTGGGCTGTATCTCTTTTAGCTCGTATCACAAATAGACTTTTACAAGAAGTGGACGTAGTCGTTCAGCAATTTGGCCATCGCCATATTGTTTTTTTCTCAACCACAAAGTAGCCCCGCCCTAAAGCATCCCCTGCTTTATGGTCTATTAGAGACCTGTCAATCACTGTGTAGCCCCGCCCTAAAGCATCCCCTGCTTTATGGTCTGGTAGAGACCTGTCAATCACAGTAGCCCCGCCCTAAAGCATCCCCTGCTTTATGGCCTGTGTGACTCTAAATGGACCATCATGTACTAAATGAACATCATGCTGTATTGAAGAAGACTTGAAACTAGAGATTGAGACATAAACTCATGTTTACAATGTTTACTGAGGGAATAAATCAAGAGAGAAGTAGAGTCATTTTCTATAGACTTCTATACAACCAGAGGAGTCGCCCCCTGGTGGCCACTAGAGAGAATGCAGCTTTAATGAAGCTTTGGATTCACTCAGTAGAACAGGAGGTTGTCGCCTGTTTTCAACATGGCAGCCGATTGACTTTTAACTTTTTATATGTAAAGATGTTATCAGCACTGCCTAGTTTGACAGTGTGATCTGAGTTTTGCGAACTCGTTGCATTTCGATGGACGAACATCACTTGCTTTTATTTCCAGTCAGGATTATGCAAATTCACAAACAGCCAATGGACAACAGCTCCTGCTCTCCACACCACATGGAACAGGATCAGTCAACTCTTCACACGTCGCCGTCTCCAGCGGATGAAGAGAGTAAATCGTGTGAAAACGTCTCAGGAAGTTTCCCAACATGTGTAAGATGTTTGAGCAGCTGTGCTTGAGGGTACAGTCTTCGCCATGTTCAGCAGCTTAGGATGCTACTCAGCACTAAACATAAACCTCAGTCAGCGCAGCGGGAAACGGGAACGACATGGCGGCTCCACAAACTATTCTCATGATAAACCAGCGCAACCAGTGCAGCATGAAAGCCCGGTGCAATCAGCAAGCTAACTTAGCTGGCCTGCTAATCCTGCCATGCTTTCATGCTGCACTGGTTACAGAAAACAGTCCGAATAAAGTTGTCATTCAACCGTTGATAGCAATGTGCGTTCCTACTCTATGATAACTATGTGTGGTTAAAGCATTCAATTGTTCAATTGCACTAATTTAGCGGCTGGCTAGTTAGCTAGCTGCCATGCTAAGTCCACCACAGGGGTCGGCTGTGGTCCTGAGGTTAGTGACCGTAGACACATGTTGAGAGAAACTTCACGAACATGTTCAGAGTTATTCTGCCTCCGGCCACAACAATATTTCACATGTTCACCAACAGAAAAAGGTCCAAAATGAAGCGTTTACAGCGAGAGCATCAAACCTGCTGATGATGAAGAAGATCCTCCTCAGAGATCTGTTGACACGCTTCATGTTTCAATCAAACGCTTCATGTTTGTCATCATTTATTGATTGCAGTTTGCTTTTAGTGAACACCAACCTCAGCCAGCGTGAACACGTTTTTGGACCTTTTGATGTTTTTGTTTGATATCTTTCTGTTTATATGCAGAGTGAAAGGTGGATATGGTAACATTTTAGTTTGGAAGACCATTTGGTACGACTTGTTTTATAATTACCCACAATTCTTTCTGTCTTACTGATCAATTATTTCAACCACTTTTCTCTTACAAGCAACTCTTTTACAAATATTGACCATTATGTATGACGAGGGAACATAGACGCTTTACTATTAAATGAAAGCGTAGAAGTATTTACTTTAAATTGGGTGAAATGTTCAAACTTCAGTTTGAGTTCGTGTGTGTTTGCACTGTTGGGTTAAATGGAATATTTTATTCATTCTGTGCAGATTTCCCCAAACTTCAGCCGGACATATTTGGTGTGTTTGGAAGCTTTGAGATCTCTACCAGACTCTTAGAACAAAACGACATCCATCTCTTATGAAACACCATGAGGTCGTGAGGATGGAGCCGCTGGTGGATCAGCAGGGATGATGAAGGTTAAATACATTTCTGCTTCCTGGAAAAAGATTTCACAAACACATTTTTGGCTCAAATCTGAAGAATCTCACCACCACAGTCCTGCAGAAACGGAGGAAATAAGAGTCACACAGACCATAAAGCAGGGGATGCTTTAGGGCGGGGCTACTGTGATTGACAGGTCTCTAATAGACCATAAAGCAGGGGATGCTCTCTCTCTGCTCTGTCCTGCTTGTCCTGGACCTGTCTGCGGCGTTTGACACGGTGAACCACCAGATCCTCCTCTCCACCCTCGAGGGGATGGGGTCTCAGGCTCTGCACTCTCCCTGTTTGCATCCTACCTGACAGGTCGATCCTACCAGATGACATGGAGGGGGGCCGTGTCGGAACCACGCATGCTGACTACGGGGGTTCCACAAGGCTCAGTCCTGGGCCCCCTTCTCTTCTCGCTCTACACAACATCTCTGGGTTCTGTTATTCGCTCGCATGACTTCTCTTACCATCGTTATGCCGATGACACCAGCTGGTCTTGTCATTTCCTCCGGGGACGCTCCAGTGGAGGCATCGCTGTGTGCTTGGCTGACATCTCGAAGTGGATGACGACTCACCACCTCAAGCTCAACCTGGACAAAACCGAGCTACTGTTCCTCCCGGGGAAGGGTTGCCCGCACAGAGACCTGTCCATCACCATCGATGAGACCTGTCCATCATCATTGATGATACCGTGGTGACGCCAACTCGGACTGTGAGGAACCTGGGTGTGACTCTGGACGACCAACTGTCTTCTCAGCAAACATTGCATCGGTTACACACTGCTGCAGATTCCTGCTCTACAGCATCAGGAGGATTCACTTCCTCACTGAGGAGACGGTGCAGGTGCTCATCCAGGCTCTGGTCATCTCCCGCTGGACTACTGCAGCTCACTACTTGCAGGAGCTCCGGCGTCAGTCATCAGACCTCTGGAGCTTGTCCAGAAAGCTGCAGCTCGCCTGGTGTTCAATCGCCCCAAGTTCTCCCACAACTTGCCTTCTCCGTTCTCTGCACTGGCTCCTGTAAGAGCATCCAGTGTGAGACTCTGGTGCCTACAGGGCAGGGAAGGGAACAGCTCCTTCCTATCTCCAGGCCACGGTCAAGCCCTACACCCCCGCCCGACCTCTTCACTCTGCTGCTTCGGGGTGATCGGTCGCTCCGTCGCTCAGAGGTCCCTGCGGCCGATCGACCCGGTCACGTCTGTTTCCTGCCCTGACCCCTCAGTGGTGGAATGAACTCCCCACTGACCTCAGGACAGCAGAGTCACTGCCCATCTTTCATCAGGCTGAAGACTCACCTCTTCAAGAAGTACTACCCTGAAGACTCACCTCTTCAAGAAGCACTACCCTAAAGACTCACCTCTTCAAGAAGTACTACCCTGAAGACTCACTTCTTCAAGAAGTACTACCCTGAAGACTCACCTCTTCAAGAAGCACTACCCTGAAGACTCACCTCTTCAAGAAGCACTACCCTGAAGACTCACCTCTTCAAGAAGTACTACCCTGAACCTTCACTCACCACTTACTGTATTCATACTAGTTTGTTGCACTCATTGTATTTGTATTAGTTTGTTGAACTTATTATATTATATTAGCTCTTATTCACATGTATTGTATTCATATTAGTTTGTTTCTGTACTCTTGCTCTGGTTTATGCTCTTAGATGTTTGTGTAAACAAGGAGATGTACTTATGACTTCTGGTGACTTGTAGTTTTCTTGAATACCTATGTTGAATACACTTATTGGACAAAAGCTAAATGATATAACATTATAGAAATATAACAACAGAGATGCGTCTCTACGTCACTCCTCCTCAGTCCAGATATGGTCACTTCCTGTTCCATGGCTGCAAAAAAAACAAGATGGCGACGGACAACATGCAGAACTGGAGGCTTCAAAACGTCCACAAACCGACGAGACATGTCACCATGACGACGTTCACGTCTCATATACAGACGAAGAAGAGGAAGAAGAAACTCTCTTCACCTTCCTCCTGCCAAAACAAACCCTCCTCTCTTTTGAATATTTCATTGTTTGACGCCGACGTGTCTCAAAGTGTCTGTTGTAGGTTAATTCCCTCCTCACATCTACAACCTCTTGTTTATTCATTTTTCGTTTTAGACCGTAACCTTTAAGTTGTGTGTGTGTGTGTGTGTGTGTGTGAGAGTGTGTGTGTGTGTGTGTGTGTGTGTGTGTGTGGGATGAAAGGAAGTCGTCTGGACTGCATTCATAAAGAGGAGAGCGTTTCCCTTCCCTGCAGCGGTGCCTTGTCGTGTGTCCGTCCCAGCGGTGCTCCTGGCACCGGTTGTCACTCCGTGTTTCCGTATTCTGAACCTTTGGGATCGTCGGAGTCTTCTGCCGCCTCGGGCTCCGACATGAACCCGGTTCTTCACATTTACATCCACGCGCCAGCTATGTGGCCGGAAACGTCACAACACGTTCACGTTCATGTTGTACACCGTATGAAAGTCTGTTATTTTACTTGATGAAAATACCTAAAGAACTGTCTGTTGTTATTTTATTATTTCATGTTTTACTTTACTTTCCTCTTCAAACACCTCGGAAATAATACTTGAAACGCTGCAGGGTTTTAAAGTGTTAAACTGTGAATGATTGAGGATAAAAAGATGCAAGATTCTTTAATCACTGAACTTTTTGATCTGCAGTATAGAGATGTTACACATTTTAACATGACTTTTATGAATCTTCCAAATGAATGTAATATGGGACATTCAAAGCACATTTAAGAAAAAAACAAACAATAATCCATAAACAAACAACAAAACGCCAAATTATACAAAATATAAGGTAGCTATAGCGGCCTTTAAAAATGTGTTTAGCTTCAGAACAAACTGAGTCTCTAAGAAAAAATAAAAGATAAAAGATCTGATCTTTGTGACACATTTTGCTAAATTAAAAAAAACATTTTACAAATTCACAACTCTGAATAACAGTTTTAAAAAACATATTTCAACACTTTTTATGGATGAAGGAGCCTAAACACTGAGTCTTAATTCACTCTTTACGTCACGTTGACACCAACAGAACCGTGTCAACCAAAATATTATTGCTTTGTACATTTAGCTTGATTCATACTGGAGCTTGGCGCCTCCACAGAGTACGGACGGAGGCATTAATACGTTCAGACATTGCTTCATTCTCTTAAACACCAGAGGACGAACAAACGAAATGAACTGTGAAGAATCCAAAAGACAAAGAGTGGAACTCAGAGATCTGCATAGACTGTAGGTGTAACCGGCTGAACATCATAAACCTCCACTGTGGAGAGGAAGGATTGTAAATATGAACTCATATCTCATATTCATGAACTACTTTATTGCCTTCATACAGAGAAACAAGTCCAGTATTAAATGTGTTGTAAAGAAACAAAGGTTGAACATCCTGTAAACTATTCATAATATTTCAACTCTTTTGATCGCTCTCCGTGAAAAGTCCTCTTCCTGTTTGGTGAGAACGTACGACACAATGAATGTTCTCGTCATGACGTGATTGACAATAAAGATTTTTGAATCTTCACGAAGGATGACGAGCAGCGGCCCAGCGTGTCACATGACGTGTTTCACCAACACGATGACATGTTAACGGTTATATGTGAGGTTTAAGACTGATTATTGCATATTGTTTATGTTTCTGGAGTATTGAGTGAACACACAGTCGTAGAGTGTGTGAGTGTGTGTGTGTGAGTGTGTGTGTGTGTGTGTGAGAGAGTGTGAGTGTGTGTGTGTGAGAGTGTGTGTGTGTGTGTGAGTGTGAGTGTGTGTGAGAGTGTGTGTGTGAGTGTGTGTGTGTGTGTGTGTGTGTTAGCCCTCAGGAAGAATTCCTGGTTTCTATTGATGATGCATTATTGATACACTGTTATCAATAATTCATTTTCTGCTGGGTCTGCAGGCTGAGCTGAGACTTTTGCTATTTATTTAAAAAAGAAAAGAAAATTGAATTTAATAACCAGCAACTTTATACATGAAGTAACAATTCACTGTCGACGTGGGAATGAATCCGTTTCAATGTGAAAGACTCGCTGGTGATTATTTCACATCAAAGGTATTGAAGTACTTGTGGATCATCAATGATGTGATCCGATCCATGACTCTGACTCATGATCCGATCCGTGACTCTGGTTCATGATCCGATCCGTGACTCTGGTTCATGATCCGATCCGTGACTCTGACTCATGACCTGATCGGTGACTCTGACTCATGATCCGATCGGTGACTCTGGTTCATGATCCGATCTGTGACTCTGACTCATGACCTGATCGGTGACTCTGACTCATGATCCGATCCGTGACTCTGACTCATGATCCGATCCGTGACTCTGGTTCATGATCCGATCCGTGACTCTGACTCATGATCCGATCCGTGACTCTGACTCATGATCCGATCCGTGACTCTGAATCATGATCCGATCCGTGACTCTGACTCATGACCTGATCGGTGACTCTGACTCATGATCCGATCCGTGACTCTGGTTCATGATCCGATCTGTGACTCTGACTCATGACCTGATCGGTGACTCTGACTCATGATCCGATCCGTGACTCTGACTCATGACCTGATCGGTGACTCTGGTTCATGATCCGATCCTTGACTCTGACTCATGATCCGATCCGTGACTCTGACTCATGATCCGATCCGTGACTCTGACTCATGATCCGATCCGTGACTCTGACTCTTGATCCAATCCGTGACTCTGGTTCATGATCCGATCCGTGACTCTGGTTCATGATCCGATCCTTGACTCTGACTCATGATCCGATCCGTGACTCTGACTCATGATCCGATCCGTGACTCTGACTCATGATCCGATTCGTGACTCTGACTCATGACCTGATCGGTGACTCTGACTCATGATCTGATCCGTGACTCTGACTCATGATCTGATCCGTGACTCTGACTCATGATCTGATCCGTGACTCTGGCTCATGATCTGATCCGTGACTCTGGCTCATGATCTGATCCGTGACTCTGATTCATGATCTGATCCGTGACTCTGACTCATGACCTGATCGGTGACTGATTCATGATTCACGAACATGACGTCCAGTTGGTCGTCTGCCTTCCAGCAGACTTTAACAGAGGACCAGATGTGGTCCTCTGTTTGCTGACTCCTACAGTTAAAACCACCTCAGACATTGAGTCTCGTTATTATATTTTGCCGTCTTATTACTCGTCAATAACAAGAGCAGCAACCGTGTTTCTCTGTTCACCAAACGATGATGAAAATTAAAACGGCATCCAGATGATAACGTGGCTGTTAGCTGGGTTGGATGATGGAAGGATGAGGGATGAGTGGGAGGACGGAGGGAGCGATGCCGTAGGAGTGAAACAGGAAGGTCAGAGGTCAACACATCACACCACTCACATGTGCTGCCCTGGATGCTGCGTGAGAACTCTGAACATTAGAGGGAAACTTACACAACACATTTATCAGTTTCTTCTTCCTCGTCCTGTAAACAGCTGCAGTTTAAAGTGAGAATCTCAAGAGGAGCGAAACAAAAGAGGAAAATCACGCCCGACAGAATCCGGCTCGATACGGCTCGTCTGGATGTCTTGTGTTGATGCAGCGATAATGAAAATCTTTAACATGGAGCTCTTCTCAAAAACCACCACGAGAAGTAAAGAAGAGATAAAACGAGCTGCGGATCAATAAGAGAAAGGAAGGAATTTATACAGAAACACAAGTTGTTTGTTTTCCCTCCTCACTCGAGTCAAACTTTTCTGATGAATTCAGAAAAGTTCATTTATCCCTCAAGCTGCATTTCAAGGTGAAACAACAGACATAAAACGATAAGATATTCACACAGATCGAGAGCGGGAGACCAGAGACGTAAAGCTGGAACAGGTTCGACGGCTGCAGCAACACAACCACCAAACCACCACAACAACGCTCGTCACAGCTCAGAGCGGAACTTCACGTCGACAGTTACAGTTCACAACAGAACCTTTGACCTTTGATATCGGCTGTCGTGATGTGACATTAGATCCAAATGCTCAACCCTGCGCTCGCAATGGAGTTACAAGTAATAAACTTCATCACGTCACCGAGACCTGATGAAGTTTATATTGCTTATACTCGGACATGTACGTGTTTAGAATGTAATTGATTATCTATTTATTTCATTTGAATCTCACACTTTATTTTACTTATTCTTCATCGGTTGACTCTCTTGCGATGTTTTGCGTTGGTATTGTTGTTGTTCCTGGTTTTGAAGTTTGAGGATTTGTAAGCTCTGAAAAGTGACAAAGAACGAAATAAGTTGTTCATCCCAGTCTTCTATGAAATGATGTTCCAGGCAACTCAACGGGACTGAGGAAACGTTAACGTTTAAACTGAAACACAACAACAACAACCTGCAAACGGAGTGGCTGGTTTAGTGGAAGCGTTTTGTCTTAATATTGCCTCACAAAATGGAGATAAAAGCAGAAGAAGCGCTCCGTTGTTTTTAGGGAACTGAGATACTCGGTTCGCTCGGGATTGGAACCTGCAGTCTAAACTTTTTTTTAAAAATCCTTCTTATTCTCTTTCTGTAAAGCTTTAAAATGTGTTTGATGACAATTCTTGATGAAGTGAGAGTCACGAATATTTCATATACATATATATATATATATATATATATTCTGTGATATCTGTTGTTGTATTTCTATATCTCGTGTTCTCCAGCGAGGTGGGAAAGTAGGAAGAATCTCATGTACATTGTTCGTTACACCCTTGAAGCCTCCACAGAGCTGCCGGTGGCTGAGCCGGGGCCCCTCGGGGGGGGGGGGGGGGGGGGGGGGGGGGTCGGGTTGGGGGGTTCGGGGGGCTCTCTGGTTGCCAGATGCTCTGCCAGGTCGCGGTGAATGGCGCCTCGACAGCAGCAGCAGGTGGCGGTTAGCGTTTGCCAACAAACTGCTGGCAGCGGCGGCGTGCTTGCTTAGCCTCGAACTCCAGAAGAAGTGTTGGCCGTGAGGAAGCTGAGACGCCCACAAACAGAAAGGAAACAAAAGCTCTCGTCTCCTCATATTCCTCTCGAACTTCTCTCGTCTTTCTGTCTGCGTGAGCTTCGCAGCGTGTCTGCTGATACATTCGATGATCTCACCTTTGTGTTCGTGAGGTCTCAGTTCAACATGAACATGTTTCTTTCTCACAATGAGTTCATTACGTTAACGTTTCCTTTCATCACTATTTAACACTTCAGGTGTATTAGTTTAAAGCAGATGAACTCATGAGGTCAGAACATTTAACTCACAGGCAGCACCGTCAAACGTCACCAGTTGATTATTAACATCGAGAGAAAAAACGTTGGATTACAAGTTTTCTTAATTATTATTTAAATCTGCAAATTACATACATAAATGTGAGCTTTAGATAAAACCAGGTTTGATCTTGTTGACATATTAGTCAAATGTTTTCACATTCACAACATCTCTTGTGTCAGAAGGCCTTCAATCATCATCTCAGCTTTAAATGCTAACATTTTATTTTAGTTGAGAATTTGGTGAATTTGATGAACGTGATTATATGCAGAGAGAACTTCTGAATGTAAATATTGGAAGGACGATAACTGATATTCTTCATCCCTGCTTATTGATTGAGAACGTCATGTTGAAAAGCTTAATTTTCTTATTTGTGTGAATCCTTTATAATCACAAGTTACCAAATATAAAATGCAAAAAATAAAATGAATCATCCTTCTGTTTGTCCTTCATGATTTCTCCTAAAACATGAATTTCTTCTTCTCTGTGTCAGTAAACGCACCGCCGTGCTGCCTTCAGGCGGCTGAGATTTCATATCAGAAACCAGACGCACTGGAGCGGCTTACGGAGGCCTCGGAGCGCATCAAAGATTCAGGTCGGCCGAGGGCAGCGTCCCCCGAAACACTCACCGCCAAGATGAAGACGCCGCCGGGTCCACCGTGTCCGCGATGTCTCCAAGAGGATCAGGACCTCCCGGACTTTACATGTTGATTTATTGTTGGAATGCTGTTAAGCATTCCAACAATAAATCAACAATAAATCAACAATAAACAATAAATTTCAAATCCTTCAACTTCCTCATACTTTCAGCTAAAGACACCATTTCAACTTTCAAATGTTGAGAAAAAAACATTACTGTGGAATCCCACAGATTTCCACATTTGACACAGAAGCCATTAATTGACAGGAAAACCAACTTTCTGCTCCATAGAGACCAATGTTAAATTTTGCTTCAAAAACATCTTCCACAGAACACGGTACCCCATTTCTAGATCGCCAGTTAAGCCACATTTTTTAAACTACAGACACAATTTTTACAGGATCTGTTCGTCAACTCAGCCTCCCTCTCAATTATTAATATCGGAGCAATAGGAACTACGGTTATGGGAGTTTTGATGATTTGTTTGAGAGGCGTCTCCCTGTGTTATCTCCATGAAATGGCTTCAGGTACACAGGTGTTCACGATTGAGCCAATTAGTGATGTTGACAAACACACAGACTCATCTCTCTCTCTCTCTCTCTCGCTCTCTCGCTCTCTCTCTCTCTCTCTCGAGGTCTTTCCACCCTCCTCCACCCCCCCCCCACACACACACACGCCATTTCAAAATAAAAGCCCCACAGAATGAATCCTAACTGAAATGCTTGTGATGAAGCCTGTCATTTAATAACCTCTGTTTATGTGTGTCAAACATTATGATTATGTCTCCTCTCCCCCTCCCTCCCCCACCCAGTCCCACCCTTTCAAAATAAAAGCCTCATGGATTAACTGTATTTAAACATTAAACTCAAAATTAGGCTTTTTTGTTGAAAAAATGAATGCTCTTACTAATACTGCGACAACTACTACTGCTGCTAATATTTCTAGTATTACTACTACTACTGCTGCTACTACTTCTACTACAACTTTTGCTGTTGCTACTATTACTAGTGCTATTACTGCTACCATCAATATTATTACTACCACTACTGCTATTACTACCACTACTACTATTACTTATACTACAACTGCTACGACTGCTATTCATGCTACTACCAGTACTAATACTACTACAGCTATTAGTACGACTGCTACTAGTACTACTACTACTGCTACTTCAAATACTGCCATTACTTTTACTACTACTACTACTACTGTTATATTAAATACTACGACCACTACTACAGCTATTACTACTACTACTGATACTAGGCTACTACTTCTTCTGAATACTAATACTTCTTCTAAATACTAATACTTCTACTACTAATGATACTTCTACTACAACTACGACTTCTACTATTACAAATATCACTGCTACTACTACTTATTCGCATGCTACTAATACTTCTACTACTAATAATACTTCTACTTCAACTACAACTTCTACTACTATTACTACAAATATCACTACTTCTGAAATGTGTTTAAGCTACAGAAATTGTTCAAATATCAAAATGTTCAGCTCTTTCAGGAGAGGGGTGCTTTGACTTTTCATTTTTGTAATCTTTAAACTTTTTGAATGAAGCTTTTTGCAATTTTCTTTTGAATGGGATCTCTGGAGAAAATCTTCAAATCCTGTTATACTTCAACTTTCAAAGCCTTCTTCTTCCTCATACGTTCAGCTACAGACACCATAGTTAGACATTTCAACTAGAAGGTTTTTCAGCAGTGCAGTTTAAATGCTTTCGGGCTTCAACATTTTTCAGACAGATAGTCTCCCATTTCTTAATTTTCTGCAATTTTTTCACAATTAATTTCAGCTTTCAGCATTCCAACGCATTTTCAGCAGGAAATGCATTTTCTAGTTCATGTTGTTGTGTGATACTGTATGTACACACACATACACGCAGCATGTAACATCTCAGGTGAGACCAGCAGACAAACCTCCGCTTCTTTAGAGTGAAGTCAAAGCTTCATGTGTTAAAGCTGCATTCTCTCTAGTGTCCACCAGGGGGCGACTCCTCTGGTTGTATAGAAGTCTATAGAAAATGACTCTACTTCTCTCTTGATTTATTCCCTCAGTAAACATTGTAAACATGAGTTTATGTCTCAATCTCTAGTTTCAAGTCTTCTTCAATACAGCATGATGTTCATTTAGTACATGATGGTCCATTTAGAGTCACACAGACCATGAAGCAGGGGATGCTTTAGGGCGGGGCTACACGCTGATTGACAGGTCGACACCAGAGACGTATACGGCGTCTCTACGTCCTCCTCAGTCCAGATATGGTCACTTCCTGTTCACTGGTTGCACAAGTAGCCAAGATGGCGACGGCCAAAACGCTCGGCTGGAGGCCTGAAAACATCCGTCCACAAAGCACTGAGAGACGTCACCATGACTACCAAGGGCACTCTCAAAAGCACGAACTGAATGTTGTGATGTTTGGACCAAATGGAAACCGTCTCCCTTCACATCTCATCAGGTGTTGAGCTTCAAACGCTTACTTAAGAAGGTAGTGAAATATAAGCAATACTCACTGGAGTCTGCCAAAGCTAGTTATGCTAAGCTAACATTAGCTACCCACACTAGAGGGTTTTCAGCAGTTTGGTCTGACAAAGGAATTCAACATTTTTCTGTCTGGTTTTGTTTTTCTCTGTAATCTCAATAGCTACGTGCTAGCTAGCCAAGTATCCAGCCGCTACATGAGTAACATTTAACAACTTCATTTCAAGTCTGCTAATATATCAATACTACTAATATATCTACTAATATATCAATACTACTAATACATCTACTAATATATCAGCTAATATAGATTCTAAATGAGATTTTACAAGTTGAAGCTCCGTTTTGCTTTATTTTCCTGACGGAAGCGTTTGTAAAACACACGATGCGTTTAAGGACCATCGGGAAGATGAGAATCTGATGATCATGACAGTTTTGACAGCTGCTGGCTGATTAACGGTGAAGTTC
Source organism: Lycodopsis pacificus (assembly GCA_028022725.1). Taxonomy (NCBI): domain Eukaryota; kingdom Metazoa; phylum Chordata; class Actinopteri; order Perciformes; family Zoarcidae; genus Lycodopsis; species Lycodopsis pacificus. The sequence continues at coordinate 924,311 of CM051689.1, read as the reverse complement.
TGTTGCGATTGTTTAAAGAAAACATGCTTTAAATGCCGCTGACGGCTTCAGTGCTTCAGAGGGTGAACGATGGACCGATGATGCTGTTCATCAGGTTGAGTTAAAGTTGACAGACCTCGATGTATAAAGTCCAGCTGTGCCTGATGTGTTAGCTGTGTCTCTCCAGAGAGTCTATCCTGGTGCATCGCTGGTTCATCTGGTGAGTCTGAGGACGAGCTGCTGTTAAATGGGCGAGTTGAGATATTTGCTCTGAGTGTTTGTATTCACATCTAACAGCAGACCGTGGTCGCAGCAGCAGCAGCTTGAGGTTGACGGGCGTCCACATCAGCTGGGTTGTCTCCTGACTTCAGTCCTTTGTCTCGCGTCTTCTTCTCCGTCGCTCTCTCCGGCTGTGGAGAGGACGCGAGGCAGTAAATGAGATTAGTGATGGTGGCTGAAGGGGGAAGCCCCCCAGCCCCCGAGGCTCTGCAGGCTCTCCAGTCGGGATGAAGTGATGAAGTGATGAAGTGATGGTGACATTCAGGGAGGAAGACAAAAGACAGAACAAGTCTTCGTCTGTCCGCGTCGCTCTCTTTGTGAAACGACGACTCGGAACAAAATCCCATTTCTTCACACGGGTAACGAGTAGAAATGAAGAAATAAAAGCTTCTCCTCGGCTCCACACACACATCCACGCCTCCATGAATGAGCCAATACATGAACAAGGCAGAAAGCATGAATCATTCAAAGTGCCGATGTAGGAGGGACTGGAAGCTAACCGGCTCCGCAGAGGACCTCGAGGCTCTGCAGCTCACTTCGCTTTAATCCGGAGACGCTCAGCGTGTTGATACCAGACCGCATCACGTCAAAGGACGCTCGACTTCATTCACCATCTCAGGGCTTCACTGTGTTCCCCTCCGGACAACTCAAGCACGAGGAGGCTGATGCTGCAAAGAGATTCTTTCATGCAATAATCCAAAACCCAATGGAAGAATCCCATTGGCTGTGTGGAGGGACTTCCTGGTTGGTTTCAAAAATACGTCGTCTCTAAAGATCAATAAATATTACAAACTCCACACATCTCCTACCCGCGTACATATTCTCCATTCCAGCACCTTCTTCACATTTCTATGAATTCTTTATTTCTATGAACTGGAATAGATTGGAGTTCTTGTGGCGAGATTTTAATTAGATTTTGATCGGATACGTCTGATTTTCTCATAGACAACCAGAGGAGTCGCCCCCTGGTGGACACTAGCGAGAATGCAGCTTTAACAGACTTAAAGAAGCGGAGGTTGTCTGCTGGCTTCAGATGAAGCATTAAAGGAATTCTTCTTTCCTCTCAAGCCTCCGGGATGAACGGAGAATCAGAAAGTTGGAGATTGAAGTAAATAATCGCTTAATTTGAAGTAAAACTAAATGAAAACTCTCTCACTGATCTTCACAAACATCTTCATTTAAACCTAATTGTTGCTCTTCTCTATTAATGCGCACATGACACTTTAATAACACTTGTTTTAACCATATTTTATTGTGAATTTTCATATTTTCTCATTTTAATTGATGTCCTTTCCTATTGCAATGTGTTTATTACTATGCACTAACTATATACATATATATAACTTTGTAATAAACTGTCTCTGGTTTACTCTGTTTAATCTCAAGCTCTACCTCCTGTTTGCTTCTGAAATACTCTCATTCATAAGACGCTGATGTTGTGCAAACGCCACTTGAACCCGAAGAGGAGCGACCCTCCTCTTCTGAGTTCTTGGACATCTGCCGTCTGCTTTGAGACGAAGTCTTTGTCTCCAGACCGTCGCCGCGGGCAGCAGGCCGGCCAGCTGTCAAGAGTTCAGGTCTCAAGGAGGGAACTGTTCAGGGGGGGGGAGGACCACCACGGGCTCACCAGATGATGATGCTGCTGGAGGGGAAACAACTGGGAGAGAATGATGCATGCTTCCTCATAAACCACGAGTTCTGTTCGGTGTGGAGTCACATCATCACGTCTCGTGTCTGTCAAAGTGAAGAACAGAAGGACAGAAGAACAGAAGAACAGAAGGAGGTGTAGGAGGACGGAGTGGGCGTGAAGATATCTACAGATGTATAAGAGACGAGCCGGGAAACAAACAGGCCGATTGTTCTTCTTTAAATGAACGCATGAACGCCTTGCTTTCGAGGGAATCGGGACACAAATTGACTTCCTGTTCAGCTCGCCGCCGGCAGCTGATGATGCTGCTGCTGCTGATGATGATGATGATGATGATGATGATGATTGTGATGGAGATGATGATGATGATGATGGTTGTGATGGAGATGATGATGATGGTGATGATGGTGGTGGAGATGATGATGATGATGATGATGGTGGTGGAGATGATGGTGGTGATGATGATGGTGGCGATGATGGTGGCGATGATGGTTGTGGTGATGATGATGGTGATGATGATGGTGGTGGAGATGATGATGATGATGGTGATGATGATGATGATGATGATGATGGTGGTGGAGATGATGGTGGTGGAGATGATGATGATGATGATGATGGTGGTGGAGATGATGGTGGTGGAGATGATGATGATGATGATGGTGGTGGAGATGATGGTGGTGGAGATGATGGTGGTGATGATGATGATGATGATGATGATGATGATGATGGTGGTGGAGATGATGGTGATGATGATGATGATGGTGATGATGATGGTGGTGGAGATGATGGTGGTGGAGATGATGGTGGTGATGATGATGATGGTGGTGGAGGAGATGATGGTGGTGATGATGATGATGATGATGATGGTGGAGATGATGGTGATGATGATGATGATGATGAAGATGATGGTGATGATGGTGGCGATGATGATGATGGTGGTGATGATGATGGTGATGGTGGTGGATGATGATGGTGGTGATGATGGTCGTCATCTATCTGTAGGCAGCAAAGAACGCTGTGGACCACATAGGAACCAACATTCAGACCTTGGTGTCTTTCATTCGGTACGTTGATGTCTGCAGCTTCACAACAGACGCTGCAGTCTATCTTGTTTAGCGACAGGAGGTTCTGTTAACCGCGGCAGCTTCACAACATCCTCTCTGTGTTCCGTTAACATATGTACTGCAGTCAAATGGACAGTTGGTGTTTTGATTTTTAGCAGATGTAAGGCTTGAGTACTGTGGTCATCGGCTGCTTCAGAGCCTCGCGTATCTGGAGTTTCACTTTGAATTCAGCATCTAAACATTTACCTGCACATGTACTTGGTAGGATCATGTGTGTGACAAATACATTTTTAAATGAATTTGTCCGTCACTGTAGAGTTTTCCCAACGTGCACCTGACCCAATCACCTGTCCACCAGCTGCTCCTTGTTTCCCAATCAGCCCAGTAACAGCAGCAGTGTGGTGGCTCTCGATCCATCAGATCTGTTCAACCGTGGACTCGGTCCATCTTCAGCCTGTTGATCCAGTGAAGCTCTGGAGCCTCTTGGGTCTGCTTTTGGTTTCCATTTCCTCACAACAACAAACATGCTTTGATTTAAACTAACAGCACAACAAAACGTGCATTTTTAACTTTTAACTGCTGATAAAAGACAAAAGAACTGAAATATGAATCAGTAGTGAAACAACACGCGCCCACAGGGACGTAGAATAAAAGTACAGGAAAATAATGAACAGCAGAGTGAAGCAGAGGGCTTTGATTCGGTGACACGTGGAGGGAAACGCCTGACGGAGAACTCATCTGTGGAAGAAGAAACTGGAGCGTTCGTGAAACCACCAGCCGGAAGTCAGCGGTGTTCTACTGAACCCTGAGATTAAAGGTGTTGGAACATTGCGTTCAGGCTTTGACATGATTGGTTTTAGGAACTGAGATTCAGATGGGAGAGACTCGTCGGGACTGACGGCACCAGGAAGTAGATTTCTGCTGGAAAACAGAAGTAGAAGAAGTTTATTCTAGTGACAATAAAATTAAATCATCATCATCGTGAGGGCATAAGGCAGACAGCCTGGGACATCAGATTATGACTGGAGACAGACGACTAGAATTTCCGACGTGCTGGGAATTCATTTGATTGTTTGAGAGTCAGATTGTTCAGTTGCGTGCCGTTAAAGTGCTCATCCCGTTGTTCCAACACACATTATTCTACAACACCGACAGTAGCAAAACAGTCACACTAGAACAAAAGCCCATTTGTCCGACAGCCGTAGACCTAAAAATACACCTTCTACCTGCAACAGACTCCTTGATAATTATTATGCAGAATAAGGTCAACGAACCTTCCCTTCTTTCCATACTATGGCGAAGGCATGACCCTCCCTACTCGGCCTCTGATTGGCTAGTAAAGATCATTTTGTACATCAAAAACGTCGCATTTTGTGGTAAAACTGTTGAAGTAGAAGACTGTGAGAAGACGACACAGCCAAGAGTCTGATGAGTGACGTCTATCGTTAGTTTGTGGACTGTTGTTTTGAAGCCTCAAGTTCGGCAATTTCACCGTCGCCATCTTGTTTTTTCACAACCAGTGAACAGGAAGTGACCATATCTGAACTGAGCAGGAGAGACGTAGAGACGCCGTATACGTCTCTGGTGTCGACCTGTCAATCAGCGTGTAGCCCCGCCCTAAAGCATCCCCTGCTTTATGGTCTGTGTGACTCTAAATGGACCATCATGTACTAAATGAACATCATGCTGGATTGAAGAAGACTTGAAACTAGAGATTGAGACATAAACTCATGTTTACAATGTTTACTGAGGTAATAAATCAAGAGAGAAGTAGAGTCATTTTCTATAGACTTCTATACAACCAGAGGAGTCGCCCCCTGGTGGACATTAGAGAGAATGCAGCTTTAACACATGAAGCATCGGCTTCACTGTAAGGAACTGAAGGTTGCCGCCTTGATAAAACACATCCGGTAATATAACGTTACATACAGACTCTTCTGTCCGATCGATCATATTTATTCTTTCTGCAGTTAGTGGCAGTGTGGGCTAAATGTAGCTCTAAAGGGGGCGGGGCTTAATGAAGGGTCAATGGTGGAGTGCATGCTGGTATTTTTTAACAATGCGGTTTGTAGTTCAGCTGCTGCACAACGTACTGCAGACTAAACCAGAGCGACTGTATATAACGGGCTCACTGGGCCAGTTTAACTTCACGCAGTAGATCTGCACTGAGGACTCGGCGCCGTTTGCATTCAGATGAGGCTGAAATTAAACTTCTGATCTCTGCGTTTCTAGTTTCATTTGACTGTCCAGCTGATGGAGGAGGAGGATGAAGCTGTGCTGAAGACTAAACTCACCGGAGACAGAAAAGAAAAGAGAAAATAAGAGAAAAGAGAAGCTGTGATTACCCAGAGGGAAAGGTCAAGACGTTTGGGCGGGTTTTGTAATTAGCTTTATTTCTGTGAGCAGAACAAACAGAGCAGTCTGTTGTGAAATTGTGTTAAAGGTTACAGAGACCTTTATAGTTGGAGGATTAGCTGTTCGCTCTGCCTGCCCAGCAAACAGCACAAAGCTCCACGTTTCCTCTGGACACACAGACGACGTCGCACCTTCAGATCCCAGAGCCAGATTAGAAGCAGCAGCACTCAGAAGCTGCACATCGTTCATGAACACCAAGTCAAACGTCCCGATGACTTCTTAGTGAAAGTAATTACACTGATGAACTGACTGTAGGGAAAAGTACATTTTCTACAGCTTACTGGAATTCCCATTTCACCACATCGCTCACGTTTTATTCCCTTAAGTATTTAAATGTGGTTCTCAAAGCAGCACTTCAATATTACAGTGTTCATGCAGCACTTTACACGGCAACATGTATAAAGTGCTGCACACAGGAAACAATATGTAACATAAAGTTAACACATTGAAGCAGAGACATCAGTGATATTGCTGCTGACCGGCTCATGAACTGACCACTGAGCGAGCTTACACCACATGTTCTCCTCACTCAGTCACTTCCAGAGAACACATATTTGTTCTGCTTTCTCTATCAATGTTGTGAATGACACACAACACTTCCTGTGTGTTTCACATTAAAAGCATTCTTACGAAGGAGTGATGGTCTTAATGTGTCATCAGAGAGATCTCGATCTTCTTATTCACTTCAGAGCACTTTAGAGTTGGCAGTGTGAAATGTCCGGTGTTGTGTTTAACGTGCGGCTCGTCAACACACTTTCACAGCACTTTGTAAAATGTCATTTATTGGTTTCGAGTTTTGTTTTGGTGTCGCTCGGCACAGTTTCTCTCTGCTGCTACATCATCTACAGGAACAAACGTTCGGTTCAGGCAACGGAATCACTTCGTGAGCTTGTTGGGATTAAAATAACAACACGCAGATTTAAGCAAGCAAAGCCAGCGTCTGGTGAATGATGTCTGAAGGAAGCTCACCAACCTGCACCGAGTCCACCGACAGCAGACGTCTCCTGAACCGCTGGTTATTTATTCATCTCATTATCTGGATGAACAAACTGATCAAACGTGATACACACAGGTCATACATTCAGAACACACACAGCAGGACCTTTGTGATTTGAGTCACGTGGATCCATTCAACGAATGGAGGCGTATTTGTTCCGTGAGACGTGAACGGATGTCGGAAAACGCTTTAATTTGAGATCGGTACCATTTTAAAACCTCTGGTCGCAGCTTTAGGTCTGAGGAACGCAGTGGCGGGCCGTGCATGTTCTACCTGGGCCTTCACTGCTGTCCTGCAGCTGAAGCACAGCTACGCTTGTTATGTGCTTCGTGAAGCCAACACCTTCTGCGAACCGGAAGGTCAACGGTTCGATCCCCGACTGGGACGTGTCGCGTGTCGAAGTGTACCTGAGCAACACACTGAACCTCCAACGGCTCCCCGGGGGCCGATCAATGGCCGCCACTGCTCCTGATACAGGGAGGGTCACATGCAGAGACACACTTCATGTATATGACAATAAAAATGGTTTCTTCTTCTTTTCTTATTGGTCCAGAAGCCCCAGCGGAGGCAAACACACCAGAGCCTCTTAATAAGTTAATAAGTGAATAAGTGAATAAGTGAATGAGTGAATAAGTGAATAAGTTAATGAGTTAATAAGTGAATAAGTGAATAAGTTAATGAGTTAATGAGTGAATAAGTGAATACGTTAATGAGTTAATAAGTGAATAAGTTAATGAGTTAATGAGTTAATAAGTGAATAAGTGAATAAGTGAATGAGTGAATAAGTTAATAAGTTAATGAGTTAATGAGTTAATAAGTGAATAAGTGAATAAGTTAATAAGTGAATAAGTGAATAAGTGAATAAGTGAATAAGTGAATAAGTTAATGAGTTAATAAGTGAATAACTGAATACGTTAATACGTTAATGAGTTAATAAGTTAATAAGTGAATAAGTGAATAAGTGAATGAGTGAATGAGTGAATGAGTTAATGAGTTAATAAGTGAATAAGTGAATAAGTGAATGAGTGAATAAGTTAATAAGTTAATGAGTTAATAAGTGAATAAGTGAATAAGTTAATGAGTTAATAAGTGAATAAGTGAATAAGTTAATGAGTTAATAAGTGAATAAGTGAATACGTTAATGAGTTAATAAGTGAATAAGTTAATGAGTTAATAAGTGAATAAGTGAATAAGTGAATGAGTTAATAAGTGAATAAGTTGGCTGGCGGCGGCGCAGCTATCGAGGCACGCCATCGCTTTCTTTGTCATCGTGCTCACCGAGTGAAGAAACTAAATAAATGCATGAAACATTTCTTAATATAAAAAATAAACAATATTTAGCAGTGTAATCGAACGTAGTTGCAGAAATACTCTCTTTAGGGTTTGTCGTTTTCAAGCAGAGGCCTAAAAATAGGGCCAGGGCTAAGAAGGTTAAGTAATGAATATATATTATTTTCGACAGTAAAAGTGAGGTGGAAATAGAATAGGATTCAACTTTATGCTAACGTTCATCTTAACGTGCCGTTAGCGTGCAGCAGTTCTCGCTAGCTCACCCACGTCAAGTAGTTCACTATATTTCATAAACAACCCACGTAATCTGTTGGTATATAATCCAGGTCATGGTGAGCCAGGCGTGACGGGAGGAGACCGGAGAGGACAACTGCGTTTAAAACACCAGAGTCCAGCAGAACGCTGTGCGTGTCCCGTGTACAACCAAAAGATCATTACGCTGTTTGTTACGTAACTTCTATACTTAGCTAATGGCACCTTTGTTCTTCTAACTCAAACACTGTCTCTTCCTGAAGCTAACCAATTAGACATGTTGCCTGAACTCTGCAGAGCCGGCCCCTGATCATTCACGTCTATGGAAACCGTGAGAGCTCTGGAAGCTAACATCAGCTAACGTCAGCTAACATCAGCTAACGTCAGCTAACGTCAGCTAACATCAGCTAACGTCAGCTAACGTCAGCTAACGTCATCCAGTCCCACAGCTACTTATAGAGTTCATTTAGCAGATATGTTTCCACATTTTAGGATTAATTATATTACATTAAGTATATTTTAGGCTTTCAAAAATAAATAGTCTTTTTTCTGCGAAGGATCTTTTTCAGCCTGAGATGATTTTTACTGATGATTTGCGTCGTTGAGTCTCCTGGAGATGAACGAGCTCATTTGTCAATGTTTCAGAGTGTTTATCGTGCTGCTGGTTGGTGTTTTTAACTTGATTTCATGTCATTTAACCCTCCTGGCCCGAGAGTACCTCAGGGGGAACAATTCAGACTGTATTTTCATAAAGCATGGAAAAACCATATTCATATTTCGCATTTTGGTGTGCACACGCTGCACGTTTCTGGACAGAAATACTCGAAGCTACATGCTAACAACAAAGCAAGATAGCCAAAATCACGCCAACACCACAACGATTACGAACATATCCGTAACATTTCTCTCCGTCATACTATCGCTGAGATATGAGGCCAACAGACACCAGCAACACAAATCATATTTTCGCTTTATGATCATAAATATCACTTACTATTGTCGTTTTGAAGCCGAACAGCTATAAATCCCCGCATTTTTCCGCTGGTAAACAGTCAATGTACTTCCTGTCTTGCAGCAGGGACACGCCTTTCCTTCGGAGGGGGTCATTTCACCCCACAGGGGAAGGCTTAACATGTTTTGGGTCCCAGAGCCTGCAAGTCACTATTTTCGGAGACTTGATGATTTTGACTGGCTAACAGTGCTGTCACTCATTTTCAAGTGATTAGCTCAATTCTATTGGAGCTAACGAATACAGAGAGGTATGTACCATGGAGGTCGGCCAATGGGAGCCAGAGCTATTGTTCTGCGTATCTATAAAAAGAGGAGCACGCTGCCAGCTGGCATTACGCACAGCTGAACACGCTCAGCTGATTACAGCTGCAGCTTGCTTAGAAAGATGACAGATGAGATTTCGGCTGCCTTTTCACCGTTCGTTCATTTTTAGGATTACCGGTAATTAGTAAGATGTCGAAACAGAAGACTTACAAATATAATATAAAATAATATAATATAAAATATAATATTAAAAAATATATATATATTTTTTTTTTTCAAAAAAAGCCAGAAATTGCTGCATTTGGATGTATTTAACACCATTTGTAATTTATAAGTGAAATATGTAGTTTAGTACATGAGGAAATTCAAATGGCACACATGGTGCCCAAATGCACATTTTGGAAATCTCGCCTAAACTTTGTGTACTAACACTTCTCTCATTTTGTTCTGCTTCACTTTATCAAAGTAAAACTTTGCAGAGAGACTGTTCACATATATGTGCTATGATTTGGGAGATGTTTTAGGCTGGGGGCTGCATCATTTCAATGAAATAATAACAATGAAGGGGCTTTTTTTCAGGCGAACCTGAAACTTTTCAATTTGAGCTGTGTGCCATGTTCATTTACTCTTAACCAGTAACTTATACACTGATATTTACACATCTGAACAAATCTCACAAGTGTTCCTTTATTACAACACACCAAATTATTCAAATAGACCTTGTGCTTGCAAAGATGCACTCTTTTGAGTTTGGGTATGCAATTTTCGAGCAGAGGCCTAAAATAGGGCGAGGGCTTAAGAGGTTAAGTTTGATCTGGTTTGGGCGGAACAACAGCAGCGTTAGTTGAATCATTAATTCCATTAACTGATGGAAGAAGAATGAAAGCGCAACATGAAACACGAACCCGATGGGACGAGAACAGAAATATAAAAACAGTAATTACAGTCTGAAATAATTATGTATGTGTTTATAGAAATCTGTTTCATCAGACAGTGATTCTTTGCCTGCTGACTCCTTTGAAACAAACAAGGAAACAGTTTATCCATTTTACACTCTCCTGTGTTTTTGTTCATATTTTTATTCATATCCTATTTTGATGTTTTTATTTCTTTCTTCCGTGAATGTTTCGCTCGAAAAACTCCCCAATGTGCTGAAAATGATGAATCCCTGTTGAGTTCTGTCACAGTCGGTGTTAACAGCGAGCTGTCAGTCATTTCAATCTACACCTCAAAATAAAGAGAGAAATCCAGAAATCCAGCTGCAGGGAGGACAAACATGACGAATCATCCACTCTTTGTGTTGCTCCCCTCCCCCTCATCAACCCATTCAACTCTACTTTCAGTCTTCATTTTGTGTTTAATCTGTGCAATCTGCTTCTAACGGTTAAACCAGCATCATAATGTCCATTGAGACGCATTAAACAGACATGAGCAGCAGATCGGAGCTTATTTGGATGAAATGACCGCTGACACTCCAGATGTTGCAGCTTAAAAAAAACTGCAAATCTGAGTGTTTAAAGTGTGATAAATAAAGCAACGCCGTCCTTCTGAACATGCTAATCTATGGACACCGGTCGCTGTCTGAGAGACAATTATTGATCAATTATTCCATCAAAGCAGTCATTTCAACAGGAAATTATTTTTGGTTTCCTCGAATGATCAATTTCCAAAGTCAATACTCTAATTTCATGTTTTTAGTTTGGTAGCCGGCCAAAATCCTCCGAACTCTAAATAGGATATATATATATATATATATATATATATATATATATAGTGTGTGTGTTTAGTTGTGTGTCCCTGTTGTACAATAACAAATAACCTCGTACCCTTGGAGGTGGACGTACTCGTGACAGTATACGTCTCTGGTAGAGACCTGTCAATCACTGTGTAGCCCCGCCCCTAAAGCATCCCCTGCTTCATGGTCTGTGTGACTCTAAATGGAGCATAATGTACTAAATGAACATCATGGTTCAGAGCTAATATTACACAGAATGATGTCATGAGATGTGAGATTAGGCTCATTTAACCTTATTATTAGGCCTCTGCTTGAAAACTGCATACCCAGACTAAAGAGAGTGTATTTCTGCAACTACAAGTTCTATTTTAATAATTTTTGACGTTATGATAAAGGGAACACTTGTGAGATTTGTTCAGATGTGTAAACATCAGTGTATATGTTACTGGTTAAGAGTCAGTGAAGATGGCACACAGCTCAAATTGAAAAGTTTCAGGTTCGCCTGAAAAAAAGCACTTTTATTGTTATTATTTCTTTGGAATGATGCAGCTGAAAGTTTAAAACTCTCCAGAATCAAAGCACAACATGTGACCAGTCTCTGTACAAAGTCTGACTTTGATGAAGTGAAGCAGAACAAAGTTAGAGAGGTTTCAGTACAGAGAGGTCAGGCGAGAGCCAGCTGTTCCATTTTCATTGGATATACTATGTAACGATATATTTCACTGGTTTTATCACTAATCCTGTTCAATCTGTCCAAACACAGCCGCTCGGCTTCATTGTGAGAGCCTGGATCCATGACTCCTCCGCTCTGTGTCTATGCAGCCGTAACTCAGCAGCCCATTGGTCGATTTCAGTGACTGACCCCTCCTTCGATGCGTCAGAGCCTGTAGAATCGAGCCGGGACAACATGGCAAAGATTGACAGGATCGTTA
>CM051689.1:852445-904945 GCA_028022725.1 Lycodopsis pacificus | reverse complement strand
AAAGACTTCAGATTCAGCTACACGCCATTAAAGACAGTGACCTCTGACCTCTGACCTCTGACCTCCTGGCTCCTGGCTCGGCTGCCTGAAGCTGATCCTCTGCTCTGGATGTTGAGGATCTGGGCAGCGCTGCTCTGCAGCACAGAATCCTGACGGTGGGAGGGACGGCTGCCTGTCACCTCCTCTTCTCCTCTTCTCCTGTTCTTCTCTTCTCCTCTTCTCCTCTTTTCCTCTTCTCTTCTCCTCTTCTCCTCTTCTCCTCTTCTCCTCTCCTCCTCTCCTCTTCTCCTCTCCTCCTCTCCTCCTCTTCTCCTCTTCTTCTCTCCTCTTCTCTTCTCCTCTTCTTCTCCTCTCCTCTTCTCCTCTTCTCCTCTTCTCTTCTCCTCTTCTCCTCTCCTCTTCTCCTCTTCTCCTCTTCTCCTCCTCTCCTCTTCTCTTCTCCTCTTCTCCTCTTCTCTTCTCCTCTTCTCCTCCTCTTCTCTTCTCCTCTTCTCCTCTTCTCCTGTTCTTCTCTTCTCCTCTTCTCCTCTTCTCCTCTTCTCTTCTCCTCTTCTCCTCCTCTTCTCTTCTCCTCTTCTCCTCTTCTCCTGTTCTTCTCTTCTCCTCTTCTCCTGTTCTTCTCTTCTCCTCTTCTCCTCTCCTCCTCTTCTCCTCTTCTTCTCTCCTCTCCTCTTCTCTTCTCCTCTTCTTCTCCTCTCCTCTTCTCCTCCTCTTCTCTTCTCCTCTTCTCCTCTTCTCTTCTCCTCTCCTCCTCCTCCTCTCTCCTCTCCTCTCCTCTGTTTCCGTTTCCGGTTGCGTGTGAGTGTGAGTGTGGGTGGTGGACGTGAGTGTGAGTGGCGCGGAGTTTTGGTTCTTTTTTTTCACTGCTTTGGGATTTGTTCCTCTCTGCACATGATCAGGTAAGATACGGGCGGTGTATTTATCGGTAGAGAGTGTGCTTAGTGGTGGTGTTTGGCGTAGTTCGGGGGGATGGCGTCCTCCGAGACGCCGCGCCCGTCAATCCGGCAGGGAGTCCGGGTCGTTCCACCGGACAGCAGCGTGTCGGTAGAGGAGGTGCTGCTGGCTGTGGGAGAGCAGGTGGGTCATGACAACCTGTCCTTCGCGTCGCGGATGAACAAAGCTGTGGTTGTGTTCGTGGCGAGCGAGGCTTATGTCCACCAGCTGATCGAGAGCGGCGTGTTCATCAGGGACAGCTTCGTGCAGGTCTCTCCGCTCTCCGTGCCCTCTACGCGGATCACCGTGTCAGGTGTTCCGCCGTTTATACCGGACGAGCTATTAGGGAATGAGCTGCGCAGGTTTGGGAAATTTGCCAGCGGATTTAGAACTGTCAGTTTGGGGTGTAAAGATCACAAGCTGAAGCACGTGCTGTCACTTAGGCGGCAGGTCTTCATGTTCCTGGAGTCACCGTCACAAACACTGGAGGTGTCCTTCAGGGTCAAACACGGGGAGGGGTCATACATGGTGTACGCCAGCTCAGGACAGTTTAAATGCTTTGAGTGTGGAGATGTGGGACACAAACGCTTCGCGTGTCCGCACAAGCAGCGGAGGGGCGCGGAGGCGGAGCCTCCGGCTGCTCCGGCGGCGGGCGCTCCTGCACCGGAGGCGGAGCCTCCGGCTGCTCCGGCGGCGGGCGCTCCTGCACCGGAGGCGGAGCCTCCGGCTGCTCCGGCGGCGGGCGCTCCTGCACCGGAGGCGGAGCCTCCGGCTGCTCAGGCGGCGGGCGCTCCTGCACCGGAGGCGGAGCCTCCGGCTGCTCAGGCGGCCGGCGCTCCTGCACCGGAGGCGGAGCCTCCGGCTGCTCCGGCGGCTGCCGCCGGTGCGGTCGGCGGCGTTTCTTCGTCTTCTGCTGAAAGCAGTACTGTCAGTAAGGAGGATCAGGGCCAGTCTCACGACCAGCAGGCTCCTGTGGTGGCGCAGAACCTCGCTACGTCAGGTACCGAAGCACCACCACAGTCTGTGGAAGTGGGGGAAGAGGCAGCTACAGGTTCTGTAGGTGGAGATCTCACTGCAGCCTTAGACGACGCACAGAGTGTCGGGTCTGTGTCCAACAGCCAGCTGTCGTGTGTAGGAGAGGACATGGACTATGAGACTGATTCTGATCTTGTATCGATTTCTGAAACGGGCATTAAGAGCACTGATCTTTATTCACTGGAGGAAATAAACTCTTTTTTAGATGTAACTTTCAAAAGAGCGACTAAAGTGACTGATTATTTCCCTGACATTGACAAATTCATCCGATCTGTTGGGGTGGCGCAGAGAAAGGTGGGTTTGGACCTTTTAGATGGGAAAAAGCGCTACCGCCTGAAGAAGCACATCACAACCCTGAGGAGAGAGAGGAAGAGTAAAAGGGCTCAAACTAAGACCGTTTAACATGATCATGTGTCACACGGGGTTTTCCACTTTCCATTGCTTATTTTTCATCTTGTCTTACCTCCTTCCATCCTCTGACCTTTCTATGGAGAGCTTCAATTTAGGGTCTTTAAACATCAATGGTGGGAGGGACAGGCATAAAAGAGCATTAATACAGGAGGTTGTAAATCAAAAAAGGTTGGACATCCTCTTTTTGCAAGAAACTCACACCATTCCATCAGATGAAGTAGACTGGGGTTTGTGGTGGGAGGGCTCATGCACCCTGAGCCACGGAACCAATCTTAGTGCCGGGGTAGCCGTGCTGTTCAGAACAGCAGCTAATGCAACCGTCCTGTCAGTCACTGAGGTGGTGAAGGGTCGTTTGCTGATGGTGAGGGCAGAGATAGAGAGCTCGCTTTACTGCTTCGTTAACATATATGCACCGAATCAGGGGCCAGAGAGAGCACGCTTCTTCACTACGCTGCAGAACGAACTGCAGAGCTGCCTGCAGGAGCAGCTGATCATCGGAGGGGATTTCAACTGCACTCTAGACTTCACCATAGACCGAAACAGTGAGGAACCACACCCACAGTCAGCTCAGAGTCTCCACAACGTCATCTCACACTTAGATCTGTTGGACACATGGAGAGTAAAACACCCACTAAGCAGACAGTACACCTGGGTTAGAGTCAGCAATGACAGGATTAGTGCAGCCAGGCTGGACAGAGTTTACATCTCTCGCAGTCTCAGTTCCAGACTGAAGAGCAGCACAATCAGTCCAGTTGGGTTCAGTGATCACCACCTGGTCAGTTTAGGCTTGATAACCTCGCCGGGCGAAAGGGTTAACTCCTACTGGCATTTTAACAATAAACTTTTACAGGACAGCACTTTTTGTCAGAGCTTCGGGGTTCTTTGGCAGCAGTGGAAAACTGAAAAAGCTAGTTTCAGTTCTCTGAAGCAGTGGTGGGAGGTCGGAAAAGCCCAGATCCGTGTGTTCTGCCAGCAGTACACCTCAAACGCCACCGCTAAAATCAAGTCTGCTGTAAAAGACCTTGAGGCCAACATAAAGATCATTGAGGAGGGCTTCCAGAGAGACCCAGATCCCGGTGTGGGCCAACTGCTGAAGGAGAGGAGGTTGGAGTTGAGCTCCTTCCTGCAAGAGAGAGTGAAAGGAGCTCTGGTCAGGTCCCGTTTCCTCCAGCTGAAGGACATGGATGCCCCAAGTTCGTTCTTCTTCAACCTGGAGAGATCGGTGGTGCAGAGGAAGCGGATGACCTGTCTGAAGCTCCCAGGAGGGAGGATAACCACTGACCAGAGGGAGATGAGGACCCATGCCGTGGGCTTCTACGCTGCTCTTTTTGGGGAAGAGCCGTCCTGTATAGACAGCAGTGAGGAGCTCCTGGAGGGTCTTCCCCGGCTCAGTCCAGCAGAGAGGGCCACGCTGGACAGAGAGCTGACGCTGGAGGAGCTTTCAACTGCAGTGAACCAGATGGCTTCAGGAAAGACTCCAGGAATCGACGGCCTCTCCTCTGACTTCTTTAAGAAATTCTGGAACATTATCGGGTCTGACTTACATTCTGTCTTGATGGAATGTTTTAAAACAGGGACACTTCCTGTCTCATGCCAGCGGGCAGTACTCTCCCTGCTGCCCAAGAAGGGCGACTTGGCCCTTCTGAAGAACTGGAGGCCAGTGGCCCTGCTTTGCACAGACTATAAGGTGCTTTCCAGAGCCTTATCCAACAGACTCAGAGACTACCTGGAAGTGGTTGTAAATAGCGACCAAACGTACTGTGTCCCAGACAGGACAGTGATGGACAATATCTTTCTAATCCGTGATGTGCTTGATGTGTGTAAATGTCACGATGTAGATGTAGGTATTGTCTCACTAGACCAGGAGAAGGCTTTTGACAGGGTGGGTCACGCATATCTGTTTGCTGCACTCAGGGCTTTCGGGCTTGGTGAGGGGTTCTTGGCTTGGGTGGGTTTGCTGTACAGTGGTGCTGAATGCATGGTCAAAATGGGAGCTGGCCTGAGTCGACCGATCCCTGTACAGCGAGGGATAAGGCAGGGTTGTCCTATCTCAGGGCAACTATACAGCCTCGCTTTTGAGCCTCTGTTGTGCAGGCTGAGAAGTCGGCTCAGTGGTCTGTCACTGCCTGGGTCCTCTAGTCTTTGTAGTCCCCTCACTGTGTCTGCGTATGCTGATGATGCAAACATCTTCATCAGGGACCAGGGAGATGTTCGTTGTCTACAGGATGCGTTGTCTCTTTATGAGAGGGCTTCATCTGCACGGGTGAATTGGGAAAAGTCTGAAGCGTTGTTGGTGGGACAGTGGAGACATCAGACAGTGCCTCAGCTGCCTGGAGGTCTTCAGTGGGGAAAAGAAGGTCTAAAGGTGCTGGGTGTGTTTTTGGGCTCTGAGGATTTTGAGAAAAAGAACTGGGAGGGAGTTAAGGAGAAGGTGGGTGCTCGGTTCTCTAGGTGGAGATGGTTACTACCCCAGTTGTCATATAGGGGAAGAGTTCTGGTTGCTAATAACTTGGTTGCCTCGACTCTGTGGCACAGACTCATCGCTCTGACGCCACCTGGAGGCTTCATAGCGGAGATACAGAGGTCTGTCGTGGACTTCTTCTGGTCTGGCCGGCACTGGGTTCGTGCAGCAGCTCTCTATCTGCCGGTGTCAGAGGGGGGGCAGGGTCTCATCGACATCCAGTCCAGGATCGCCTCGTTCAGACTTCGGACTGCGCAGAGGCTGCTCTATGGCTGTGGCCCCAGCTGGATGGACACGGCTCGACTGCTGCTGAGGAGAGCTGGGCGGTTGGGTTACGACAAGCAGCTCTTTCTCCTACAAACTGAGGCAGTGGACTTGGCCGGGCTGACGCCGTTCTACAGCTCTGTTCTGCAGGCGTGGCAGATTTTCAACATCTCACGTAAAGTTGATGAGACTCCGGGTGTGTGGCTGCTGGAGGAACCGCTGTTCTTCAACAGCTTCATCGGAACCCAAACGCTGCAGTCTGCCAGCCTGAGAACACGGCTAAGAGAAGCCGGCTGCACCAAACTGGGACATTTGGTGAAGATGTCATCAACCGCAGCATCCATGGTCACCTTCAGGCAGAACACGAACATCATGTCTGTCAGGTTGACCAACAGGATCGTGGAGGAGGTCTGTGCCGCCCTGCCACAACGCCTGAGAGCAGTTGCAGGAAACCGTACTCTGTCTGACCAATGGGATGAAGAGAGTGAGTACACCCCCCCCACTCTGCTCATTGCCCCAGCGGTGGGGGACTGGCAGGGGGGAGGAAACAAGCTGCTGACGTTCACAACCCCTCACCTGGACGAGTTTCAGGCAGCAGAGAAAAAAGCCATCTATGAAATCTGTGTAAAGGTTGTGAACCTCCGCTCTCTGGCAGGGTTGACAGAGTCGAGGTGGACCGAGTTCTTTGGCCCAGGTTTTTCCCCGAGAGGCAGCTGGAGGTGCATGTACAAGCTGCCCGTTGAGAAACGGACAGCAGACCTCCAGTGGAGGGTTGTACATGGAGCTATAGCCACTAACAGATACCGGGCACGCCTGGATCCACAAATTGGGGAGGAATGTGGGTTTTGCGGTCAGACTGAGACCCTGGAACATTTGTTTGTTCAGTGTCCGCGGCTCTCAGGGCTCTTTGAGCGGTTAAAAAGATGGTTTCAGGGTCTTGGACAGGTTTTTTCTTTCATGTTGTTCATCTTCGGTCCAAAATACTGCTCAAAACAGAAGGCTGTCCACACAATGGTGAACTTTTTATCTGGTTCTGCCAAGTTGGCCATTTGGCTGACACGTAAAGATCGGGCGCGGGGTGCCGGTAGTGAGGATCCGGTGAAAGTTCTGGAGGGACTGTTGAAAGCCCGACTCAGGGTGGAACACACCTACTACCAGACAGTGGACGATTTACAGGCTTTCAGGGGCAGATGGACTACTGGGAGCGTTTTGTGCTCAGTGGGTGCTGGTGGAGAACTGGTGGTGAACTTCTGAACGTATTGATCGTTGTAATTGATGGTTTATTTGTTCTTTGGTGCTTTCTTTTTGGTTATTTGTTTTTATTTGATTGATTTTCTGATTATTAAGTGATGTTTTAGAGTGTTTGTGTTTTCACTGTAACAGTGAAATAAAGGGATTTTAAAAACCAAAAAAAACCTCTTCTCCTCTTCTTCTCTCCTCTCCTCTTCTCTTCTCCTCTTCTTCTCCTCTCCTCTTCTCCTCCTCTTCTCTTCTCCTCTTCTCCTCTTCTCTTCTCCTCTCCTCCTCCTCCTCTCTCCTCTCCTCTCCTCTGTTTCCGTTTCCGGTTGCGTGTGAGTGTGAGTGTGGGTGGTGGACGTGAGTGTGAGTGGCGCGGAGTTTTGGTTCTTTTTTTTTCCACTGCTTTGGGATTTGTTCCTCTCTGCACATGATCAGGTAAGATACGGGCGGTGTGTTTATCGGTAGAGAGTGTGTTTAGTGGTGGTGTTTGGCGTAGTTCGGGGGGATGGCGTCCTCCGAGACGCCGCGCCCGTCAATCCGGCAGGGAGTCCGGGTCGTTCCACCGGACAGCAGCGTGTCGGTAGAGGAGGTGCTGCTGGCTGTGGGAGAGCAGGTGGGTCATGACAACCTGTCCTTCGCGTCGCGGATGAACAAAGCTGTGGTTGTGTTCGTGGCGAGCGAGGCTTATGTCCACCAGCTGATCGAGAGCGGCGTGTTCATCAGGGACAGCTTCGTGCAGGTCTCTCCGCTCTCCGTGCCCTCTACGCGGATCACCGTGTCAGGTGTTCCGCCGTTTATACCGGACGAGCTATTAGGGAATGAGCTGCGCAGGTTTGGGAAATTTGCCAGCGGATTTAGAACTGTCAGTTTGGGGTGTAAAGATCACAAGCTGAAGCACGTGCTGTCACTTAGGCGGCAGGTCTTCATGTTCCTGGAGTCACCGTCACAAACACTGGAGGTGTCCTTCAGGGTCAAACACGGGGAGGGGTCATACATGGTGTACGCCAGCTCAGGACAGTTTAAATGCTTTGAGTGTGGAGATGTGGGACACAAACGCTTCGCGTGTCCGCACAAGCAGCGGAGGGGCGCGGAGGCGGAGCCTCCGGCTGCTCCGGCGGCGGGCGCTCCTGCACCGGAGGCGGAGCCTCCGGCTGCTCCGGCGGCGGGCGCTCCTGCACCGGAGGCGGAGCCTCCGGCTGCTCAGGCGGCGGGCGCTCCTGCACCGGAGGCGGAGCCTCCGGCTGCTCAGGCGGCGGGCGCTCCTGCACCGGAGGCGGAGCCTCCGGCTGCTCCGGCGGCTGCCGCCGGTGCGGTCGGCGGCGTTTCTTCGTCTTCTGCTGAAAGCAGTACTGTCAGTAAGGAGGATCAGGGCCAGTCTTACGACCAGCAGGCTCCTGTGGTGGCGCAGAACCTCGCTACGTCAGGTACCGAAGCACCACCACAGTCTGTGGAAGTGGGGGAAGAGGCAGCTACAGGTTCTGTAGGTGGAGATCTCACTGCAGCCTTAGACGACGCACAGAGTGTCGGGTCTGTGTCCAACAGCCAGCTGTCGTGTGTAGGAGAGGACATGGACTATGAGACTGATTCTGATCTTGTATCGATTTCTGAAACGGGCATTAAGAGCACTGATCTTTATTCACTGGAGGAAATAAACTCTTTTTTAGATGTAACTTTCAAAAGAGCGACTAAAGTGACTGATTATTTCCCTGACATTGACAAATTCATCCGATCTGTTGGGGTGGCGCAGAGAAAGGTGGGTTTGGACCTTTTAGATGGGAAAAAGCGCTACCGCCTGAAGAAGCACATCACAACCCTGAGGAGAGAGAGGAAGAGTAAAAGGGCTCAAACTAAGACCGTTTAACATGATCATGTGTCACACGGGGTTTTCCACTTTCCATTGCTTATTTTTCATCTTGTCTTACCTCCTTCCATCCTCTGACCTTTCTATGGAGAGCTTCAATTTAGGGTCTTTAAACATCAATGGTGGGAGGGACAGGCATAAAAGAGCATTAATACAGGAGGTTGTAAATCAAAAAAGGTTGGACATCCTCTTTTTGCAAGAAACTCACACCATTCCATCAGATGAAGTAGACTGGGGTTTATGGTGGGAGGGCTCATGCACCCTGAGCCACGGAACCAATCTTAGTGCCGGGGTAGCCGTGCTGTTCAGAACAGCAGCTAATGCAACCGTCCTGTCAGTCACTGAGGTGGTGAAGGGTCGTTTGCTGATGGTGAGGGCAGAGATAGAGAGCTCGCTTTACTGCTTCGTTAACATATATGCACCGAATCAGGGGCCAGAGAGAGCACGCTTCTTCACTACGCTGCAGAACGAACTGCAGAGCTGCCTGCAGGAGCAGCTGATCATCGGAGGGGATTTCAACTGCACTCTAGACTTCACCATAGACCGAAACAGTGAGGAACCACACCCACAGTCAGCTCAGAGTCTCCACAACGTCATCTCACACTTAGATCTGTTGGACACATGGAGAGTAAAACACCCACTAAGCAGACAGTACACCTGGGTTAGAGTCAGCAATGACAGGATTAGTGCAGCCAGGCTGGACAGAGTTTACATCTCTCGCAGTCTCAGTTCCAGACTGAAGAGCAGCACAATCAGTCCAGTTGGGTTCAGCGATCACCACCTGGTCAGTTTAGGCTTGATAACCTCGCCGGGCGAAAGGGTTAACTCCTACTGGCATTTTAACAATAAACTTTTACAGGACAGCACTTTTTGTCAGAGCTTCGGGGTTCTTTGGCAGCAGTGGAAAACTGAAAAAGCTAGTTTCAGTTCTCTGAAGCAGTGGTGGGAGGTCGGAAAAGCCCAGATCCGTGTGTTCTGCCAGCAGTACACCTCAAACGCCACCGCTAAAATCAAGTCTGCTGTAAAAGACCTTGAGGCCAACATAAAGATCATTGAGGAGGGCTTCCAGAGAGACCCAGATCCCGGTGTGGGCCAACTGCTGAAGGAGAGGAGGTTGGAGTTGAGCTCCTTCCTGCAAGAGAGAGTGAAAGGAGCTCTGGTCAGGTCCCGTTTCCTCCAGCTGAAGGACATGGATGCCCCAAGTTCGTTCTTCTTCAACCTGGAGAGATCGGTGGTGCAGAGGAAGCGGATGACCTGTCTGAAGCTCCCAGGAGGGAGGATAACCACTGACCAGAGGGAGATGAGGACCCATGCCGTGGGCTTCTACGCTGCTCTTTTTGGGGAAGAGCCGTCCTGTATAGACAGCAGTGAGGAGCTCCTGGAGGGTCTTCCCCGGCTCAGTCCAGCAGAGAGGGCCACGCTGGACAGAGAGCTGACGCTGGAGGAGCTTTCAACTGCAGTGAACCAGATGGCTTCAGGAAAGACTCCAGGAATCGACGGCCTCTCCTCTGACTTCTTTAAAAAATTCTGGAACATTATCGGGTCTGACTTACATTCTGTCTTGATGGAATGTTTTAAAACAGGGACACTTCCTGTCTCATGCCAGCGGGCAGTACTCTCCCTGCTGCCCAAGAAGGGCGACTTGGCCCTTCTGAAGAACTGGAGGCCAGTGGCCCTGCTTTGCACAGACTATAAGGTGCTTTCCAGAGCCTTATCCAACAGACTCAGAGACTACCTGGAAGTGGTTGTAAATAGCGACCAAACGTACTGTGTCCCAGACAGGACAGTGATGGACAATATCTTTCTCATCCGTGATGTGCTTGATGTGTGTAAATGTCACGATGTAGATGTAGGTATTGTCTCACTAGACCAGGAGAAGGCTTTTGACAGGGTGGGTCACGCATATCTGTTTGCTGCACTCAGGGCTTTCGGGCTTGGTGAGGGGTTCTTGGCTTGGGTGGGTTTGCTGTACAGTGGTGCTGAATGCATGGTCAAAATGGGAGCTGGCCTGAGTCGACCGATCCCTGTACAGCGAGGGATAAGGCAGGGTTGTCCTATCTCAGGGCAACTATACAGTCTCGCTTTTGAGCCTCTGTTGTGCAGGCTGAGAAGTCGGCTCAGTGGTCTGTCACTGCCTGGGTCCTCTAGTCTTTGTAGTCCCCTCACTGTGTCTGCGTATGCTGATGATGCAAACATCTTCATCAGGGACCAGGGAGATGTTCGTTGTCTACAGGATGCGTTGTCTCTTTATGAGAGGGCTTCATCTGCACGGGTGAATTGGGAAAAGTCTGAAGCGTTGTTGGTGGGACAGTGGAGACATCAGACAGTGCCTCAGCTGCCTGGAGGTCTTCAGTGGGGAAAAGAAGGTCTAAAGGTGCTGGGTGTGTTTTTGGGCTCTGAGGATTTTGAGAAAAAGAACTGGGAGGGAGTTAAGGAGAAGGTGTGTGCTCGGTTCTCTAGGTGGAGATGGTTACTACCCCAGTTGTCATATAGGGGAAGAGTTCTGGTTGCTAATAACTTGGTTGCCTCGACTCTGTGGCACAGACTCATCGCTCTGACGCCACCTGGAGGCTTCATAGCGGAGATACAGAGGTCTGTCGTGGACTTCTTCTGGTCTGGCCGGCACTGGGTTCGTGCAGCAGCTCTATATCTGCCGGTGTCAGAGGGGGGGCAGGGTCTCATCGACATCCAGTCCAGGATCGCCTCGTTCAGACTTCGGACTGCGCAGAGGCTGCTCTATGGCTGTGGCCCCAGCTGGATGGACACGGCTCGACTGCTGCTGAGGAGAGCTGGGCGGTTGGGTTACGACAAGCAGCTCTTTCTCCTACAAACTGAGGCAGTGGACTTGGCCGGGCTGACGCCGTTCTACAGCTCTGTTCTGCAGGCGTGGCAGATTTTCAACATCTCACGTAAAGTTGATGAGACTCCGGGTGTGTGGCTGCTGGAGGAACCGCTGTTCTTCAACAGCTTCATCGGAACCCAAACGCTGCAGTCTGCCAGCCTGAGAACACGGCTAAGAGAAGCCGGCTGCACCAAACTGGGACATTTGGTGAAGATGTCATCAACCGCAGCATCCATGGTCACCTTCAGGCAGAACACTAACATCATGTCTGTCAGGTTGACCAACAGGATCGTGGAGGAGGTCTGTGCCGCCCTGCCACAACGCCTGAGAGCAGTTGCAGGAAACCGTACTCTGTCTGACCAATGGGATGAAGAGAGTGAGTACACCCCCCCCACTCTGCTCATTGCCCCAGCGGTGGGGGACTGGCAGGGGGGAGGAAACAAGCTGCTGACGTTCACAACCCCTCACCTGGACGAGTTTCAGGCAGCAGAGAAAAAAGCTATCTATGAAATCTGTGTAAAGGTTGTGAACCTCCGCTCTCTGGCAGGGTTGACAGAGTCGAGGTGGACCGAGTTCTTTGGCCCAGGTTTTTCCCCGAGAGGCAGCTGGAGGTGCATGTACAAGCTGCCCGTTGAGAAACGGACAGCAGACCTCCAGTGGAGGGTTGTACATGGAGCTATAGCCACTAACAGATACCGGGCACGCCTGGATCCACAAATTGGGGAGGAATGTGGGTTTTGCGGTCAGACTGAGACCCTGGAACATTTGTTTGTTCAGTGTCCGCGGCTCTCAGGGCTCTTTGAGCGGTTAAAAAGATGGTTTCAGGGTCTTGGACAGGTTTTTTCTTTCATGTTGTTCATCTTCGGTCCAAAATACTGCTCAAAACAGAAGGCTGTCCACACAATGGTGAACTTTTTATCTGGTTCTGCCAAGTTGGCCATTTGGCTGACACGTAAAGATCGGGCGCGGGGTGCCGGTAGTGAGGATCCGGTGAAAGTTCTGGAGGGACTGTTGAAAGCCCGACTCAGGGTGGAACACACCTACTACCAGACAGTGGACGATTTACAGGCTTTCAGGGACAGATGGACTACTGGGAGCGTTTTGTGCTCAGTGGGTGCTGGTGGAGAACTGGTGGTGAACTTCTGAACGTATTGATCGTTGTAATTGATGGTGTATTTGTTCTTTGGTGCTTTCTTTTTGGTTATTTGTTTTTATTTGATTGATTTTCTGATTATTAAGTGATGTTTTAGAGTTTGTGTTTTCACTGTAACAGTGAAATAAAGGGATTTTAAAAACCAAAAAAAAACCTCCTCTTCTCCTCTTCTCCTGTTCTTCTCTTCTTCTCTTCTCCTCTTCTCCTCTTTTCCTCTTCTCTTCTCCTCTTCTCCTCTTCTCCTCTTCTCCTCTCCTCCTCTCCTCTCCTCTCCTCTCCTCTCCTCTCCTCTCCTCTGTTTCCGTTTCCGGTTGCGTGTGAGTGTGAGTGTGGGTGGTGGACGTGAGTGTGAGTGGCGCGGAGTTTTGGTTCTTTTTTTCCACTGCTTTGGGTTTTGTTCCTCTCTGCACATGATCAGGTAAGATACGGGCGGTGTGTTTATCGGTAGAGAGTGTGTTTAGTGGTGGTGTTTGGCGTAGTTCGGGGGGATGGCGTCCACCGAGACGCCGCGCCCGTCAATCCGGCAGGGAGTCCGGGTCGTTCCACCGGACAGCAGCGTGTCGGTAGAGGAGGTGCTGCTGGCTGTGGGAGAGCAGGTGGGTCATGACAACCTGTCCTTCGCGTCGCGGATGAACAAAGCTGTGGTTGTGTTCGTGGCGAGCGAGGCTTATGTCCACCAGCTGATCGAGAGCGGCGTGTTCATCAGGGACAGCTTCGTGCAGGTCTCTCCGCTCTCCGTGCCCTCTACGCGGATCACCGTGTCCGGTGTTCCGCCGTTTATACCGGACGAGCTATTAGGGAATGAGCTGCGCAGGTTTGGGAAATTTGCCAGCGGATTTAGAACTGTCAGTTTGGGGTGTAAAGATCACAAGCTGAAGCACGTGCTGTCACTTAGGCGGCAGGTCTTCATGTTCCTGGAGTCACAGACACAAACACTGGAGGTGTCCTTCAGGGTCAAACACGGGGAGGGGTCATACATGGTGTACGCCAGCTCAGGACAGTTTAAATGCTTTGAGTGTGGAGATGTGGGACACAAACGCTTCGCGTGTCCGCACAAGCAGCGGAGGGGCGCGGAGGCGGAGCCTCCGGCTGCTCCGGCGGCGGGCGCTCCTGCACCGGAGGCGGAGCCTCCGGCTGCTCCGGCGGCGGGCGCTCCTGCACCGGAGGCGGAGCCTCCGGCTGCTCCGGCGGCGGGCGCTCCTGCACCGGAGGCGGAGCCTCCGGCTGCTCCGCCGGCTGGCGCTCCTGCACCGGAGGCGGAGCCTCCGGCTGCTCAGGCGGCGGGCGCTCCTGCACCGGAGGCGGAGCCTCCGGCTGCTCAGGCGGCGGGCGCTCCTGCACCGGAGGCGGAGCCTCCGGCTGCTCAGGCGGCCGGCGCTCCTGCACCGGAGGCGGAGCCTCCGGCTGCTCCGGCGGCTGCCGCCGGTGCGGTCGGCGGCGTTTCTTCGTCTTCTGCTGAAAGCAGTACTGTCAGTAAGGAGGATCAGGGCCAGTCTTACGACCAGCAGGCTCCTGTGGTGGCGCAGAACCTCGCTACGTCAGGTACCGAAGCACCACCACAGTCTGTGGAAGTGGGGGAAGAGGCAGCTACAGGTTCTGTAGGTGGAGATCTCACTGCAGCCTTAGACGACGCACAGAGTGTCGGGTCTGTGTCCAACAGCCAGCTGTCGTGTGTAGGAGAGGACATGGACTATGAGACTGATTCTGATCTTGTATCGATTTCTGAAACGGGCATTAAGAGCACTGATCTTTATTCACTGGAGGAAATAAACTCTTTTTTAGATGTAACTTTCAAAAGAGCGACTAAAGTGACTGATTATTTCCCTGACATTGACAAATTCATCCGATCTGTTGGGGTGGCGCAGAGAAAGGTGGGTTTGGACCTTTTAGATGGGAAAAAGCGCTACCGCCTGAAGAAGCACATCACAACCCTGAGGAGAGAGAGGAAGAGTAAAAGGGCTCAAACTAAGACCGTTTAACATGATCATGTGTCACACGGGGTTTTCCACTTTCCATTGCTTATTTTTCATCTTGTCTTACCTCCTTCCATCCTCTGACCTTTCTATGGAGAGCTTCAATTTAGGGTCTTTAAACATCAATGGTGGGAGGGACAGGCATAAAAGAGCATTAATACAGGAGGTTGTAAATCAAAAAAGGTTGGACATCCTCTTTTTGCAAGAAACTCACACCATTCCATCAGATGAAGTAGACTGGGGTTTGTGGTGGGAGGGCTCATGCACCCTGAGCCACGGAACCAATCTTAGTGCCGGGGTAGCCGTGCTGTTCAGAACAGCAGCTAATGCAACCGTCCTGTCAGTCACTGAGGTGGTGAAGGGTCGTTTGCTGATGGTGAGGGCAGAGATAGAGAGCTCGCTTTACTGCTTCGTTAACATATATGCACCGAATCAGGGGCCAGAGAGAGCACGCTTCTTCACTACGCTGCAGAACGAACTGCAGAGCTGCCTGCAGGAGCAGCTGATCATCGGAGGGGATTTCAACTGCACTCTAGACTTCACCATAGACCGAAACAGTGAGGAACCACACCCACAGTCAGCTCAGAGTCTCCACAACGTCATCTCACACTTAGATCTGTTGGACACATGGAGAGTAAAACACCCACTAAGCAGACAGTACACCTGGGTTAGAGTCAGCAATGACAGGATTAGTGCAGCCAGGCTGGACAGAGTTTACATCTCTCGCAGTCTCAGTTCCAGACTGAAGAGCAGCACAATCAGTCCAGTTGGGTTCAGCGATCACCACCTGGTCAGTTTAGGCTTGATAACCTCGCCGGGCGAAAGGGTTAACTCCTACTGGCATTTTAACAATAAACTTTTACAGGACAGCACTTTTTGTCAGAGCTTCGGGGTTCTTTGGCAGCAGTGGAAAACTGAAAAAGCTAGTTTCAGTTCTCTGAAGCAGTGGTGGGAGGTCGGAAAAGCCCAGATCCGTGTGTTCTGCCAGCAGTACACCTCAAACGCCACCGCTAAAATCAAGTCTGCTGTAAAAGACCTTGAGGCCAACATAAAGATCATTGAGGAGGGCTTCCAGAGAGACCCAGATCCCGGTGTGGGCCAACTGCTGAAGGAGAGGAGGTTGGAGTTGAGCTCCTTCCTGCAAGAGAGAGTGAAAGGAGCTCTGGTCAGGTCCCGTTTCCTCCAGCTGAAGGACATGGATGCCCCAAGTTCGTTCTTCTTCAACCTGGAGAGATCGGTGGTGCAGAGGAAGCGGATGACCTGTCTGAAGCTCCCAGGAGGGAGGATAACCACTGACCAGAGGGAGATGAGGACCCATGCCGTGGGCTTCTACGCTGCTCTTTTTGGGGAAGAGCCGTCCTGTATAGACAGCAGTGAGGAGCTCCTGGAGGGTCTTCCCCGGCTCAGTCCAGCAGAGAGGGCCACGCTGGACAGAGAGCTGACGCTGGAGGAGCTTTCAACTGCAGTGAACCAGATGGCTTCAGGAAAGACTCCAGGAATCGACGGCCTCTCCTCTGACTTCTTTAAGAAATTCTGGAACATTATCGGGTCTGACTTACATTCTGTCTTGATGGAATGTTTTAAAACAGGGACACTTCCTGTCTCATGCCAGCGGGCAGTACTCTCCCTGCTGCCCAAGAAGGGCGACTTGGCCCTTCTGAAGAACTGGAGGCCAGTGGCCCTGCTTTGCACAGACTATAAGGTGCTTTCCAGAGCCTTATCCAACAGACTCAGAGACTACCTGGAAGTGGTTGTAAATAGCGACCAAACGTACTGTGTCCCAGACAGGACAGTGATGGACAATATCTTTCTAATCCGTGATGTGCTTGATGTGTGTAAATGTCACGATGTAGATGTAGGTATTGTCTCACTAGACCAGGAGAAGGCTTTTGACAGGGTGGGTCACGCATATCTGTTTGCTGCACTCAGGGCTTTCGGGCTTGGTGAGGGGTTCTTGGCTTGGGTGGGTTTGCTGTACAGTGGTGCTGAATGCATGGTCAAAATGGGAGCTGGCCTGAGTCGACCGATCCCTGTACAGCGAGGGATAAGGCAGGGTTGTCCTATCTCAGGGCAACTATACAGCCTCGCTTTTGAGCCTCTATTGTGCAGGCTGAGAAGTCGGCTCAGTGGTCTGTCACTGCCTGGGTCCTCTAGTCTTTGTAGTCCCCTCACTGTGTCTGCGTATGCTGATGATGCAAACATCTTCATCAGGGACCAGGGAGATGTTCGTTGTCTACAGGATGCGTTGTCTCTTTATGAGAGGGCTTCATCTGCACGGGTGAATTGGGAAAAGTCTGAAGCGTTGTTGGTGGGACAGTGGAGACATCAGACAGTGCCTCAGCTGCCTGGAGGTCTTCAGTGGGGAAAAGAAGGTCTAAAGGTGCTGGGTGTGTTTTTGGGCTCTGAGGATTTTGAGAAAAAGAACTGGGAGGGAGTTAAGGAGAAGGTGGGTGCTCGGTTCTCTAGGTGGAGATGGTTACTACCCCAGTTGTCATATAGGGGAAGAGTTCTGGTTGCTAATAACTTGGTTGCCTCGACTCTGTGGCACAGACTCATCGCTCTGACGCCACCTGGAGGCTTCATAGCGGAGATACAGAGGTCTGTCGTGGACTTCTTCTGGTCTGGCCGGCACTGGGTTCGTGCAGCAGCTCTCTATCTGCCGGTGTCAGAGGGGGGGCAGGGTCTCATCGACATCCAGTCCAGGATCGCCTCGTTCAGACTTCGGACTGCGCAGAGGCTGCTCTATGGCTGTGGCCCCAGCTGGATGGACACGGCTCGACTGCTGCTGAGGAGAGCTGGGCGGTTGGGTTACGACAAGCAGCTCTTTCTCCTACAAACTGAGGCAGTGGACTTGGCCGGGCTGACGCCGTTCTACAGCTCTGTTCTGCAGGCGTGGCAGATTTTCAACATCTCACGTAAAGTTGATGAGACTCCGGGTGTGTGGCTGCTGGAGGAACCGCTGTTCTTCAACAGCTTCATCGGAACCCAAACGCTGCAGTCTGCCAGCCTGAGAACACGGCTAAGAGAAGCCGGCTGCACCAAACTGGGACATTTGGTGAAGATGTCATCAACCGCAGCATCCATGGTCACCTTCAGGCAGAACACGAACATCATGTCTGTCAGGTTGACCAACAGGATCGTGGAGGAGGTCTGTGCCGCCCTGCCACAACGCCTGAGAGCAGTTGCAGGAAACCGTACTCTGTCTGACCAATGGGATGAAGAGAGTGAGTACACCCCCCCCACTCTGCTCATTGCCCCAGCGGTGGGGGACTGGCAGGGGGGAGGAAACAAGCTGCTGACGTTCACAACCCCTCACCTGGACGAGTTTCAGGCAGCAGAGAAAAAAGCCATCTATGAAATCTGTGTAAAGGTTGTGAACCTCCGCTCTCTGGCAGGGTTGACAGAGTCGAGGTGGACCGAGTTCTTTGGCCCAGGTTTTTCCCCGAGAGGCAGCTGGAGGTGCATGTACAAGCTGCCCGTTGAGAAACGGACAGCAGACCTCCAGTGGAGGGTTGTACATGGAGCTATAGCCACTAACAGATACCGGGCACGCCTGGATCCACAAATTGGGGAGGAATGTGGGTTTTGCGGTCAGACTGAGACCCTGGAACATTTGTTTGTTCAGTGTCCGCGGCTCTCAGGGCTCTTTGAGCGGTTAAAAAGATGGTTTCAGGGTCTTGGACAGGTTTTTTCTTTCATGTTGTTCATCTTCGGTCCAAAATACTGCTCAAAACAGAAGGCTGTCCACACAATGGTGAACTTTTTATCTGGTTCTGCCAAGTTGGCCATTTGGCTGACACGTAAAGATCGGGCGCGGGGTGCCGGTAGTGAGGATCCGGTGAAAGTTCTGGAGGGACTGTTGAAAGCCCGACTCAGGGTGGAACACACCTACTACCAGACAGTGGACGATTTACAGGCTTTCAGGGGCAGATGGACTACTGGGAGCGTTTTGTGCTCAGTGGGTGCTGGTGGAGAACTGGTGGTGAACTTCTGAACGTATTGATCGTTGTAATTGATGGTTTATTTGTTTTTTGGTGTTTTCTTTTTGGTTATTTGTTTTTATTTGATTGATTTTCTGATTATTAAGTGATGTTTTAGAGTGTTTGTGTTTTCACTGTAACAGTGAAATAAAGGGATTTTAAAAACCAAAAACCTCTTCTCCTCTCCTCCTCTCCTCCTCTTCTCCTCTTCTTCTCTCCTCTTCTCTTCTCCTCTTCTTCTCCTCTCCTCTTCTCCTCTTCTCCTCTTCTCTTCTCCTCTTCTCCTCTCCTCTTCTCCTCTTCTCCTCTTCTCCTCCTCTCCTCTTCTCTTCTCCTCTTCTCCTCTTCTCTTCTCCTCTTCTCCTCCTCTTCTCTTCTCCTCTCCTCTCCTCTCCTCTCCTCTCCTCTCCTCTCCTCTCCTCTCCTCTGTTTCCGTTTCCGGTTGCGTGTGAGTGTGAGTGTGAGTGTGGGTGGTGGACGTGAGTGTGAGTGGCGCGGAGTTTTGGTTCTTTTTTTTCACTGCTTTGGGATTTGTTCCTCTCTGCACATGATCAGGTAAGATACGGGCGGTGTATTTATCGGTAGAGAGTGTGTTTAGTGGTGGTGTTTGGCGTAGTTCGGGGGGATGGCGTCCTCCGAGACGCCGCGCCCGTCAATCCGGCAGGGAGTCCGGGTCGTTCCACCGGACAGCAGCGTGTCGGTAGAGGAGGTGCTGCTGGCTGTGGGAGAGCAGGTGGGTCATGACAACCTGTCCTTCGCGTCGCGGATGAACAAAGCTGTGGTTGTGTTCGTGGCGAGCGAGGCTTATGTCCACCAGCTGATCGAGAGCGGCGTGTTCATCAGGGACAGCTTCGTGCAGGTCTCTCCGCTCTCCGTGCCCTCTACGCGGATCACCGTGTCAGGTGTTCCGCCGTTTATACCGGACGAGCTATTAGGGAATGAGCTGCGCAGGTTTGGGAAATTTGCCAGCGGATTTAGAACTGTCAGTTTGGGGTGTAAAGATCACAAGCTGAAGCACGTGCTGTCACTTAGGCGGCAGGTCTTCATGTTCCTGGAGTCACCGTCACAAACACTGGAGGTGTCCTTCAGGGTCAAACACGGGGAGGGGTCATACATGGTGTACGCCAGCTCAGGACAGTTTAAATGCTTTGAGTGTGGAGATGTGGGACACAAACGCTTCGCGTGTCCGCACAAGCAGCGGAGGGGCGCGGAGGCGGAGCCTCCGGCTGCTCCGGCGGCGGGCGCTCCTGCACCGGAGGCGGAGCCTCCGGCTGCTCCGGCGGCGGGCGCTCCTGCACCGGAGGCGGAGCCTCCGGCTGCTCCGGCGGCGGGCGCTCCTGCACCGGAGGCGGAGCCTCCGGCTGCTCAGGCGGCGGGCGCTCCTGCACCGGAGGCAGAGCCTCCGGCTGCTCAGGCGGCCGGCGCTCCTGCACCGGAGGCGGAGCCTCCGGCTGCTCCGGCGGCTGCCGCCGGTGCGGTCGGCGGCGTTTCTTCGTCTTCTGCTGAAAGCAGTACTGTCAGTAAGGAGGATCAGGGCCAGTCTTACGACCAGCAGGCTCCTGTGGTGGCGCAGAACCTCGCTACGTCAGGTACCGAAGCACCACCACAGTCTGTGGAAGTGGGGGAAGAGGCAGCTACAGGTTCTGTAGGTGGAGATCTCACTGCAGCCTTAGACGACGCACAGAGTGTCGGGTCTGTGTCCAACAGCCAGCTGTCGTGTGTAGGAGAGGACATGGACTATGAGACTGATTCTGATCTTGTATCGATTTCTGAAACGGGCATTAAGAGCACTGATCTTTATTCACTGGAGGAAATAAACTCTTTTTTAGATGTAACTTTCAAAAGAGCGACTAAAGTGACTGATTATTTCCCTGACATTGACAAATTCATCCGATCTGTTGGGGTGGCGCAGAGAAAGGTGGGTTTGGACCTTTTAGATGGGAAAAAGCGCTACCGCCTGAAGAAGCACATCACAACCCTGAGGAGAGAGAGGAAGAGTAAAAGGGCTCAAACTAAGACCGTTTAACATGATCATGTGTCACACGGGGTTTTCCACTTTCCACTGCTTATTTTTCATCTTGTCTTACCTCCTTCCATCCTCTGACCTTTCTATGGAGAGCTTTAATTTAGGGTCTTTAAACATCAATGGTGGGAGGGACAGGCATAAAAGAGCATTAATACAGGAGGTTGTAAATCAAAAAAGGTTGGACATCCTCTTTTTGCAAGAAACTCACACCATTCCATCAGATGAAGTAGACTGGGGTTTGTGGTGGGAGGGCTCATGCACCCTGAGCCACGGAACCAATCTTAGTGCCGGGGTAGCCGTGCTGTTCAGAACAGCAGCTAATGCAACCGTCCTGTCAGTCACTGAGGTGGTGAAGGGTCGTTTGCTGATGGTGAGGGCAGAGATAGAGAGCTCGCTTTACTGCTTCGTTAACATATATGCACCGAATCAGGGGCCAGAGAGAGCACGCTTCTTCACTACGCTGCAGAACGAACTGCAGAGCTGCCTGCAGGAGCAGCTGATCATCGGAGGGGATTTCAACTGCACTCTAGACTTCACCATAGACCGAAACAGTGAGGAACCACACCCACAGTCAGCTCAGAGTCTCCACAACGTCATCTCACACTTAGATCTGTTGGACACATGGAGAGTAAAACACCCACTAAGCAGACAGTACACCTGGGTTAGAGTCAGCAATGACAGGATTAGTGCAGCCAGGCTGGACAGAGTTTACATCTCTCGCAGTCTCAGTTCCAGACTGAAGAGCAGCACAATCAGTCCAGTTGGGTTCAGCGATCACCACCTGGTCAGTTTAGGCTTGATAACCTCGCCGGGCGAAAGGGTTAACTCCTACTGGCATTTTAACAATAAACTTTTACAGGACAGCACTTTTTGTCAGAGCTTCGGGGTTCTTTGGCAGCAGTGGAAAACTGAAAAAGCTAGTTTCAGTTCTCTGAAGCAGTGGTGGGAGGTCGGAAAAGCCCAGATCCGTGTGTTCTGCCAGCAGTACACCTCAAACGCCACCGCTAAAATCAAGTCTGCTGTAAAAGACCTTGAGGCCAACATAAAGATCATTGAGGAGGGCTTCCAGAGAGACCCAGATCCCGGTGTGGGCCAACTGCTGAAGGAGAGGAGGTTGGAGTTGAGCTCCTTCCTGCAAGAGAGAGTGAAAGGAGCTCTGGTCAGGTCCCGTTTCCTCCAGCTGAAGGACATGGATGCCCCAAGTTCGTTCTTCTTCAACCTGGAGAGATCGGTGGTGCAGAGGAAGCGGATGACCTGTCTGAAGCTCCCAGGAGGGAGGATAACCACTGACCAGAGGGAGATGAGGACCCATGCCGTGGGCTTCTACGCTGCTCTTTTTGGGGAAGAGCCGTCCTGTATAGACAGCAGTGAGGAGCTCCTGGAGGGTCTTCCCCGGCTCAGTCCAGCAGAGAGGGCCACGCTGGACAGAGAGCTGACGCTGGAGGAGCTTTCAACTGCAGTGAACCAGATGGCTTCAGGAAAGACTCCAGGAATCGACGGCCTCTCCTCTGACTTTTTTAAGAAATTCTGGAACATTATCGGGTCTGACTTACATTCTGTCTTGATGGAATGTTTTAAAACAGGAACACTTCCTGTCTCATGCCAGCGGGCAGTACTCTCCCTGCTGCCCAAGAAGGGCGACTTGGCCCTTCTGAAGAACTGGAGGCCAGTGGCCCTGCTTTGCACAGACTATAAGGTGCTTTCCAGAGCCTTATCCAACAGACTCAGAGACTACCTGGAAGTGGTTGTAAATAGCGACCAAACGTACTGTGTCCCAGACAGGACAGTGATGGACAATATCTTTCTAATCCGTGATGTGCTTGATGTGTGTAAATGTCATGATGTAGATGTAGGTATTGTCTCACTAGACCAGGAGAAGGCTTTTGACAGGGTGGGTCACGCATATCTGTTTGCTGCACTCAGGGCTTTCGGGCTTGGTGAGGGGTTCTTGGCTTGGGTGGGTTTGCTGTACAGTGGTGCTGAATGCATGGTCAAAATGGGAGCTGGCCTGAGTCGACCGATCCCTGTACAGCGAGGGATAAGGCAGGGTTGTCCTATCTCAGGGCAACTATACAGCCTCGCTTTTGAGCCTCTGTTGTGCAGGCTGAGAAGTCGGCTCAGTGGTCTGTCACTGCCTGGGTCCTCTAGTCTTTGTAGTCCCCTCACTGTGTCTGCGTATGCTGATGATGCAAACATCTTCATCAGGGACCAGGGAGATGTTCGTTGTCTACAGGATGCGTTGTCTCTTTATGAGAGGGCTTCATCTGCACGGGTGAATTGGGAAAAGTCTGAAGCGTTGTTGGTGGGACAGTGGAGACATCAGACAGTGCCTCAGCTGCCTGGAGGTCTTCAGTGGGGAAAAGAAGGTCTAAAGGTGCTGGGTGTGTTTTTGGGCTCTGAGGATTTTGAGAAAAAGAACTGGGAGGGAGTTAAGGAGAAGGTGGGTGCTCGGTTCTCTAGGTGGAGATGGTTACTACCCCAGTTGTCATATAGGGGAAGAGTTCTGGTTGCTAATAACTTGGTTGCCTCGACTCTGTGGCACAGACTCATCGCTCTGACGCCACCTGGAGGCTTCATAGCGGAGATACAGAGGTCTGTCGTGGACTTCTTCTGGTCTGGCCGGCACTGGGTTCGTGCAGCAGCTCTCTATCTGCCGGTGTCAGAGGGGGGGCAGGGTCTCATCGACATCCAGTCCAGGATCGCCTCGTTCAGACTTCGGACTGCGCAGAGGCTGCTCTATGGCTGTGGCCCCAGCTGGATGGACACGGCTCGACTGCTGCTGAGGAGAGCTGGGCGGTTGGGTTACGACAAGCAGCTCTTTCTCCTACAACCTGAGGCAGTGGACTTGGCCGGGCTGACGCCGTTCTACAGCTCTGTTCTGCAGGCGTGGCAGATTTTCAACATCTCACGTAAAGTTGATGAGACTCCGGGTGTGTGGCTGCTGGAGGAACCGCTGTTCTTCAACAGCTTCATCGGAACCCAAACGCTGCAGTCTGCCAGCCTGAGAACACGGCTAAGAGAAGCCGGCTGCACCAAACTGGGACATTTGGTGAAGATGTCATCAACCGCAGCATCCATGGTCACCTTCAGGCAGAACACGAACATCATGTCTGTCAGGTTGACCAACAGGATCGTGGAGGAGGTCTGTGCCGCCCTGCCACAACGCCTGAGAGCAGTTGCAGGAAACCGTACTCTGTCTGACCAATGGGATGAAGAGAGTGAGTACACCCCCCCCACTCTGCTCATTGCCCCAGCGGTGGGGGACTGGCAGGGGGGAGGAAACAAGCTGCTGACGTTCACAACCCCTCACCTGGACGAGTTTCAGGCAGCAGAGAAAAAAGCCATCTATGAAATCTGTGTAAAGGTTGTGAACCTCCGCTCTCTGGCAGGGTTGACAGAGTCGAGGTGGACCGAGTTCTTTGGCCCAGGTTTTTCCCCGAGAGGCAGCTGGAGGTGCATGTACAAGCTGCCCGTTGAGAAACGGACAGCAGACCTCCAGTGGAGGGTTGTACATGGAGCTATAGCCACTAACAGATACCGGGCACGCCTGGATCCACAAATTGGGGAGGAATGTGGGTTTTGCGGTCAGACTGAGACCCTGGAACATTTGTTTGTTCAGTGTCCGCGGCTCTCAGGGCTCTTTGAGCGGGTAAAAAGATGGTTTCAGGGTCTTGGACAGGTTTTTTCTTTCATGTTGTTCATCTTCGGTCCAAAATACTGCTCAAAACAGAAGGCTGTCCACACAATGGTGAACTTTTTATCTGGTTCTGCCAAGTTGGCCATTTGGCTGACACGTAAAGATCGGGCGCGGGGTGCCGGTAGTGAGGATCCGGTGAAAGTTCTGGAGGGACTGTTGAAAGCCCGACTCAGGGTGGAACACACCTACTACCAGACAGTGGACGATTTACAGGCTTTCAGGGACAGATGGACTACTGGGAGCGTTTTGTGCTCAGTGGGTGCTGGTGGAGAACTGGTGGTGAACTTCTGAACGTATTGATCGTTGTAATTGATGGTTTATTTGTTCTTTGGTGCTTTCTTTTTGGTTATTTGTTTTTATTTGATTGATTTTCTGATTATTAAGTGATGTTTTAGAGTGTTTGTGTTTTCACTGTAACAGTGAAATAAAGGGATTTTAAAAACCAAAACCTCTTCTCCTCTTCTCCTGTTCTTCTCTTCTCCTCTTCTCCTCTTCTCCTCTTCTCTTCTCCTCTTCTCCTCCTCTTCTCTTCTCCTCTTCTCCTCTTCTCCTGTTCTTCTCTTCTCCTCTTCTCCTCTTCTCCTCTTCTCTTCTCCTCTTCTCCTCCTCTTCTCTTCTCCTCTTCTCCTCTTCTCCTGTTCTTCTCTTCTCCTCTTCTCCTGTTCTTCTCTTCTCCTCTTCTCCTCTCCTCCTCTTCTCCTCTTCTTCTCTCCTCTCCTCTTCTCTTCTCCTCTTCTTCTCCTCTCCTCTTCTCCTCCTCTTCTCTTCTCCTCTTCTCCTCTTCTCTTCTCCTCTCCTCCTCCTCCTCTCTCCTCTCCTCTCCTCTGTTTCCGTTTCCGGTTGCGTGTGAGTGTGAGTGTGGGTGGTGGACGTGAGTGTGAGTGGCGCGGAGTTTTGGTTCTTTTTTTTTCCACTGCTTTGGGATTTGTTCCTCTCTGCACATGATCAGGTAAGATACGGGCGGTGTATTTATCGGTAGAGAGTGTGTTTAGTGGTGGTGTTTGGCGTAGTTCGGGGGGATGGCGTCCTCCGAGACGCCGCGCCCGTCAATCCGGCAGGGAGTCCGGGTCGTTCCACCGGACAGCAGCGTGTCGGTAGAGGAGGTGCTGCTGGCTGTGGGAGAGCAGGTGGGTCATGACAACCTGTCCTTCGCGTCGCGGATGAACAAAGCTGTGGTTGTGTTCGTGGCGAGCGAGGCTTATGTCCACCAGCTGATCGAGAGCGGCGTGTTCATCAGGGACAGCTTCGTGCAGGTCTCTCCGCTCTCCGTGCCCTCTACGCGGATCACCGTGTCAGGTGTTCCGCCGTTTATACCGGACGAGCTATTAGGGAATGAGCTGCGCAGGTTTGGGAAATTTGCCAGCGGATTTAGAACTGTCAGTTTGGGGTGTAAAGATCACAAGCTGAAGCACGTGCTGTCACTTAGGCGGCAGGTCTTCATGTTCCTGGAGTCACCGTCACAAACACTGGAGGTGTCCTTCAGGGTCAAACACGGGGAGGGGTCATACATGGTGTACGCCAGCTCAGGACAGTTTAAATGCTTTGAGTGTGGAGATGTGGGACACAAACGCTTCGCGTGTCCGCACAAGCAGCGGAGGGGCGCGGAGGCGGAGCCTCCGGCTGCTCCGGCGGCGGGCGCTCCTGCACCGGAGGCGGAGCCTCCGGCTGCTCCGGCGGCGGGCGCTCCTGCACCGGAGGCGGAGCCTCCGGCTGCTCAGGCGGCGGGCGCTCCTGCACCGGAGGCGGAGCCTCCGGCTGCTCAGGCGGCGGGCGCTCCTGCACCGGAGGCGGAGCCTCCGGCTGCTCCGGCGGCTGCCGCCGGTGCGGTCGGCGGCGTTTCTTCGTCTTCTGCTGAAAGCAGTACTGTCAGTAAGGAGGATCAGGGCCAGTCTTACGACCAGCAGGCTCCTGTGGTGGCGCAGAACCTCGCTACGTCAGGTACCGAAGCACCACCACAGTCTGTGGAAGTGGGGGAAGAGGCAGCTACAGGTTCTGTAGGTGGAGATCTCACTGCAGCCTTAGACGACGCACAGAGTGTCGGGTCTGTGTCCAACAGCCAGCTGTCGTGTGTAGGAGAGGACATGGACTATGAGACTGATTCTGATCTTGTATCGATTTCTGAAACGGGCATTAAGAGCACTGATCTTTATTCACTGGAGGAAATAAACTCTTTTTTAGATGTAACTTTCAAAAGAGCGACTAAAGTGACTGATTATTTCCCTGACATTGACAAATTCATCCGATCTGTTGGGGTGGCGCAGAGAAAGGTGGGTTTGGACCTTTTAGATGGGAAAAAGCGCTACCGCCTGAAGAAGCACATCACAACCCTGAGGAGAGAGAGGAAGAGTAAAAGGGCTCAAACTAAGACCGTTTAACATGATCATGTGTCACACGGGGTTTTCCACTTTCCATTGCTTATTTTTCATCTTGTCTTACCTCCTTCCATCCTCTGACCTTTCTATGGAGAGCTTCAATTTAGGGTCTTTAAACATCAATGGTGGGAGGGACAGGCATAAAAGAGCATTAATACAGGAGGTTGTAAATCAAAAAAGGTTGGACATCCTCTTTTTGCAAGAAACTCACACCATTCCATCAGATGAAGTAGACTGGGGTTTATGGTGGGAGGGCTCATGCACCCTGAGCCACGGAACCAATCTTAGTGCCGGGGTAGCCGTGCTGTTCAGAACAGCAGCTAATGCAACCGTCCTGTCAGTCACTGAGGTGGTGAAGGGTCGTTTGCTGATGGTGAGGGCAGAGATAGAGAGCTCGCTTTACTGCTTCGTTAACATATATGCACCGAATCAGGGGCCAGAGAGAGCACGCTTCTTCACTACGCTGCAGAACGAACTGCAGAGCTGCCTGCAGGAGCAGCTGATCATCGGAGGGGATTTCAACTGCACTCTAGACTTCACCATAGACCGAAACAGTGAGGAACCACACCCACAGTCAGCTCAGAGTCTCCACAACGTCATCTCACACTTAGATCTGTTGGACACATGGAGAGTAAAACACCCACTAAGCAGACAGTACACCTGGGTTAGAGTCAGCAATGACAGGATTAGTGCAGCCAGGCTGGACAGAGTTTACATCTCTCGCAGTCTCAGTTCCAGACTGAAGAGCAGCACAATCAGTCCAGTTGGGTTCAGCGATCACCACCTGGTCAGTTTAGGCTTGATAACCTCGCCGGGCGAAAGGGTTAACTCCTACTGGCATTTTAACAATAAACTTTTACAGGACAGCACTTTTTGTCAGAGCTTCGGGGTTCTTTGGCAGCAGTGGAAAACTGAAAAAGCTAGTTTCAGTTCTCTGAAGCAGTGGTGGGAGGTCGGAAAAGCCCAGATCCGTGTGTTCTGCCAGCAGTACACCTCAAACGCCACCGCTAAAATCAAGTCTGCTGTAAAAGACCTTGAGGCCAACATAAAGATCATTGAGGAGGGCTTCCAGAGAGACCCAGATCCCGGTGTGGGCCAACTGCTGAAGGAGAGGAGGTTGGAGTTGAGCTCCTTCCTGCAAGAGAGAGTGAAAGGAGCTCTGGTCAGGTCCCGTTTCCTCCAGCTGAAGGACATGGATGCCCCAAGTTCGTTCTTCTTCAACCTGGAGAGATCGGTGGTGCAGAGGAAGCGGATGACCTGTCTGAAGCTCCCAGGAGGGAGGATAACCACTGACCAGAGGGAGATGAGGACCCATGCCGTGGGCTTCTACGCTGCTCTTTTTGGGGAAGAGCCGTCCTGTATAGACAGCAGTGAGGAGCTCCTGGAGGGTCTTCCCCGGCTCAGTCCAGCAGAGAGGGCCACGCTGGACAGAGAGCTGACGCTGGAGGAGCTTTCAACTGCAGTGAACCAGATGGCTTCAGGAAAGACTCCAGGAATCGACGGCCTCTCCTCTGACTTCTTTAAGAAATTCTGGAACATTATCGGGTCTGACTTACATTCTGTCTTGATGGAATGTTTTAAAACAGGGACACTTCCTGTCTCATGCCAGCGGGCAGTACTCTCCCTGCTGCCCAAGAAGGGCGACTTGGCCCTTCTGAAGAACTGGAGGCCAGTGGCCCTGCTTTGCACAGACTATAAGGTGCTTTCCAGAGCCTTATCCAACAGACTCAGAGACTACCTGGAAGTGGTTGTAAATAGCGACCAAACGTACTGTGTCCCAGACAGGACAGTGATGGACAATATCTTTCTCATCCGTGATGTGCTTGATGTGTGTAAATGTCACGATGTAGATGTAGGTATTGTCTCACTAGACCAGGAGAAGGCTTTTGACAGGGTGGGTCACGCATATCTGTTTGCTGCACTCAGGGCTTTCGGGCTTGGTGAGGGGTTCTTGGCTTGGGTGGGTTTGCTGTACAGTGGTGCTGAATGCATGGTCAAAATGGGAGCTGGCCTGAGTCGACCGATCCCTGTACAGCGAGGGATAAGGCAGGGTTGTCCTATCTCAGGGCAACTATACAGTCTCGCTTTTGAGCCTCTGTTGTGCAGGCTGAGAAGTCGGCTCAGTGGTCTGTCACTGCCTGGGTCCTCTAGTCTTTGTAGTCCCCTCACTGTGTCTGCGTATGCTGATGATGCAAACATCTTCATCAGGGACCAGGGAGATGTTCGTTGTCTACAGGATGCGTTGTCTCTTTATGAGAGGGCTTCATCTGCACGGGTGAATTGGGAAAAGTCTGAAGCGTTGTTGGTGGGACAGTGGAGACATCAGACAGTGCCTCAGCTGCCTGGAGGTCTTCAGTGGGGAAAAGAAGGTCTAAAGGTGCTGGGTGTGTTTTTGGGCTCTGAGGATTTTGAGAAAAAGAACTGGGAGGGAGTTAAGGAGAAGGTGTGTGCTCGGTTCTCTAGGTGGAGATGGTTACTACCCCAGTTGTCATATAGGGGAAGAGTTCTGGTTGCTAATAACTTGGTTGCCTCGACTCTGTGGCACAGACTCATCGCTCTGACGCCACCTGGAGGCTTCATAGCGGAGATACAGAGGTCTGTCGTGGACTTCTTCTGGTCTGGCCGGCACTGGGTTCGTGCAGCAGCTCTATATCTGCCGGTGTCAGAGGGGGGGCAGGGTCTCATCGACATCCAGTCCAGGATCGCCTCGTTCAGACTTCGGACTGCGCAGAGGCTGCTCTATGGCTGTGGCCCCAGCTGGATGGACACGGCTCGACTGCTGCTGAGGAGAGCTGGGCGGTTGGGTTACGACAAGCAGCTCTTTCTCCTACAAACTGAGGCAGTGGACTTGGCCGGGCTGACGCCGTTCTACAGCTCTGTTCTGCAGGCGTGGCAGATTTTCAACATCTCACGTAAAGTTGATGAGACTCCGGGTGTGTGGCTGCTGGAGGAACCGCTGTTCTTCAACAGCTTCATCGGAACCCAAACGCTGCAGTCTGCCAGCCTGAGAACACGGCTAAGAGAAGCCGGCTGCACCAAACTGGGACATTTGGTGAAGATGTCATCAACCGCAGCATCCATGGTCACCTTCAGGCAGAACACTAACATCATGTCTGTCAGGTTGACCAACAGGATCGTGGAGGAGGTCTGTGCCGCCCTGCCACAACGCCTGAGAGCAGTTGCAGGAAACCGTACTCTGTCTGACCAATGGGATGAAGAGAGTGAGTACACCCCCCCCACTCTGCTCATTGCCCCAGCGGTGGGGGACTGGCAGGGGGGAGGAAACAAGCTGCTGACGTTCACAACCCCTCACCTGGACGAGTTTCAGGCAGCAGAGAAAAAAGCTATCTATGAAATCTGTGTAAAGGTTGTGAACCTCCGCTCTCTGGCAGGGTTGACAGAGTCGAGGTGGACCGAGTTCTTTGGCCCAGGTTTTTCCCCGAGAGGCAGCTGGAGGTGCATGTACAAGCTGCCCGTTGAGAAACGGACAGCAGACCTCCAGTGGAGGGTTGTACATGGAGCTATAGCCACCAACAGATACCGGGCACGCCTGGATCCACAAATTGGGGAGGAATGTGGGTTTTGCGGTCAGACTGAGACCCTGGAACATTTGTTTGTTCAGTGTCCGCGGCTCTCAGGGCTCTTTGAGCGGTTAAAAAGATGGTTTCAGGGTCTTGGACAGGTTTTTTCTTTCATGTTGTTCATCTTCGGTCCAAAATACTGCTCAAAACAGAAGGCTGTCCACACAATGGTGAACTTTTTATCTGGTTCTGCCAAGTTGGCCATTTGGCTGACACGTAAGAATCGGGCGCGGGGTGCCGGTAGTGAGGATCCGGTGAAAGTTCTGGAGGGACTGTTGAAAGCCCGACTCAGGGTGGAACACACCTACTACCAGACAGTGGACGATTTACAGGCTTTCAGGGACAGATGGACTACTGGGAGCGTTTTGTGCTCAGTGGGTGCTGGTGGAGAACTGGTGGTGAACTTCTGAACGTATTGATCGTTGTAATTGATGGTTTATTTGTTCTTTGGTGCTTTCTTTTTGGTTATTTGTTTTTATTTGATTGATTTTCTGATTATTAAGTGATGTTTTAGAGTGTTTGTGTTTTCACTGTAACAGTGAAATAAAGGGATTTTAAAAACCAAAAAAACCTCCTCCTCTCCTCTTCTCTTCTCCTCTTCTCCTCCTCTTCTCTTCTTCTCTTCTCCTCCTCTCCTCCTCTCCTCCTCTCCTCCTCTCCTCTCCTCTTCTCCTCTTCTCCTCTTCTCTTCTCCTCTTCTCCTCCTCCTCTCCTCTTCTCTTCTCCTCTTCTCCTCCTCTTCTCTTCTTCTCTTCTCCTCCTCTCCTCCTCTCCTCCTCTCCTCTCCTCTTCTCCTCTTCTCCTCTTCTTAAAGCCGTGCAGGATGCAGGACAGAAGTTTGGCAACTTTCAAGAGACAAATTATAAATAAGAGCGAGGAGGAGGAGAAGAGGAGAAGAGGAGAAGAGGGAAGACGAGGGAGGCGGATCAAAGCCACCTGGGACGGAGAGATAGAATTGAAGTCAGCTGCTAACGAATGATGTACACAGCGAACGTGAGGCGGGAGACAGACGGAGACAAACTGTCCACGGAGACAGAGACAGAGCCAGAGACAGAGCCGCTATCAGGGATTAGAGCAGACGAGCTCTCAGCGCCGTCCTGTCA
The DNA here is from genome assembly GCA_028022725.1 of Lycodopsis pacificus. Lineage (NCBI taxonomy): Eukaryota > Metazoa > Chordata > Actinopteri > Perciformes > Zoarcidae > Lycodopsis > Lycodopsis pacificus. The sequence continues at coordinate 874,014 of CM051689.1, read as the reverse complement.
GAGGGAAGCTGCTGGAATCCACCGGCAGTCACGTGAAGCCCGACCTGTTAGTGAGCAAGGCACCGAGGCTCTGCACTGGCCTCTCTCAGACTGTTTCTGAGAAGCTGGAACATGAAGACGAGGCGTGAATCGACAGCATCGATGAGTAGAAAAGACTTTATCGTCTACGCCAGTTAGAGACTGGGTCAGGGTCTCTAACTGGCGGGCCGCGGTCCGGATCCGGACCCAGACGCAGTTGCATCCGGACCCAGGACCTAAAATCGATATTTCGGAATCACACATATATTAGGCAGCGAGTTTGTACTTTAACCGGTAGGGTTGCACGGTGTATCGATACTAAAAAGGTACCGCGGTACCTGTACGTTAAAAACGATACGATTTAGCATATTTTTAGTATCGATACTTTATTAAAATAGCGCGATCAGAGCGCACTCGCTGCTCCGCTCCCTGTCATGCTGCCTGCAGGCATGCGAGGGGGCGGGGCTACCCAGCGCTCACAGCAACAGGCAGCGCACGCTCTCACAGCGTGATCACAGGGGAGACATGCACAAGCTTTTACCGACTGTCCTCAGGTTGTTGGAAAACAAGATACCAGAAGTATCATGTGAAGTACTTTGGCTACATTGCAGACAGTGAAGGAAAGCCCACTGACCTACAGAGACCCGTCTGCCAAACGTGTTTCAAAGCCACAGACCAAGAGGCAACACGTCTAACACGCAAAGCAGCTTTCAGACAGACACCCGCAACCTTTAAAGAGTTTAAAGAATGACGGGTAAACACATGTGATTATAAACATGAACACCCCCAAACTCAATTAATCAATTTAAAGCTGCAGGACAATTTCATTTTTCTAAAATGAATTACTTTATTGTAAGATGCACATTCTTCAAAAGCTTTCTGTTCTGTCAGTTATTCTTCAATCCAGCCATTATTTTACTTGAAATGAGAAGAACATTGCTTTATGTATTATTTATAATCCATCCAGTTAAATTTGAAAACTGAGAATAATAATTTGTTAAAATATAATTGATGTGTACTTTCTTTATTTGATTTGACAGTTGTTGACTACACAGAGACGTTGTTACTACTAGACTTCTTGAATATATATATATATATATATATATATATATATATATATATATATATGGCACTAAATAGAGCGGGTTAAATATTATTGTAATGTTTCGGACCTTTGCACGAGGAGATTTTCTCAATCTGGACCTTTTGGAATTTTAGTTGAAGACCCCTGGTCTACGCGCTGACAGCTGAGCCTCATGGGAGCTGTAGTCATTCAGCAGTAACTAAATACTCTTCTGCTCGCTCATGCGTCTCGTCATGTCATTGTAATTTCTTAGAAAAAAGACTCGACTCAGAATTCAAACACCAAGATGGCGACAGCCAAAAACCAAGATGGCGACAGAAAAACAGCAGGATGGGGACGGCCCTAAAACCAAAATGGGGACGGCCAAACACCAAGATGGTGACGAGCAAAAAGATGAAGTTGAGGCTTTCAAACAGACATCACAGTTACTACGTCCACTTCACATAATCCGTCTGAGAGGTGGACACATGTTTTATCTTCTTTGTTTGTTTTTGAGCCCCCTAGTGGCCAAAAGCCGCTTACTGCAGCTTTAACGTGTCCTTTAATTTCAATCAACAGTACTTTATTGTGACGTTTCAGTGCTTCACACACGGCTCTGAATGGATGCATGAAGCCAGCCCCCCCCCCCCCCATGCCTGCCCTGTGTAATTGCTTTCTTGAGGAGGTGACAGCAGTGAGCGAACAGCATTACTGTGGCGTGACGCCGCAGTAACATATTTTGATCATTAAAACTCCTGCTGTAGTATTTTGTGTAACGCTCGGCCTGCAGAGTCGTCTCCTCTGACAGCCCGCTAATTGAAACTGGCCAATTACGAGCGTGGAGGAAGGCCGGCAATTTGTAAAGCAGACAGCAGCTGATTGAAGGAGGCGGCGGCGCCATCGCCTCCATCCCCTCCATCGCCCCCATCGCCCCCATCCCCTCCATCGCCTCCATCCCCTCGATCGCCTCCATCCCCTCCATCCCCTCCATCCCCTCCATCCCCTCCATCCCCTCCATCCCCTCCGTCGCCCCCATCCCCTCCATCCCCTCCATCCCCTCCATCGCCACCATCCCCTCCATCCCCTCCATCGCCTCCATCGCCCCCATCGCCCCCATCCCCTCCATCGCCCCCATCCCCTCCATCCCCTCCATCGCCCCCATCCCCTCCATCCCCTCCATCGCCTCCATCGCCCCCATCCCCTCCATCGCCTCCATCCCCTCCATCGCCCCCATCCCCTCCATCGCCCCCATCCCCTCCATCCCCTCCATCGCCCCCATCCCCTCCATCCCCTCCATCGCCCCCATCCCCTCCATCGCCCCCATCCCCTCCATCCCCTCCATCGCCCCCATCCCCTCCATCCCCTCCATCGCCTCCATCCCCTCCATCCCCTCCATCCCCTCCGTCGCCCCCATCCCCTCCATCCCCTCCATCCCCTCCATCGCCACCATCCCCTCCATCCCCTCCATCGCCTCCATCGCCCCCATCGCCCCCATCCCCTCCATCGCCCCCATCCCCTCCATCCCCTCCATCGCCCCCATCCCCTCCATCCCCTCCATCGCCTCCATCCCCTCCATCCCCTCCATCGCCTCCATCGCCTCCATCCCCTCCATCGCCCCCATCCCCTCCATCGCCTCCATCCCCTCCATCGCCCCCATCCCCTCCATCGCCCCCATCCCCTCCATCCCCTCCATCGCCCCCATCCCCTCCATCCCCTCCATCGCCTCCATCCCCTCCATCGCCTCCATCGCCTCCATCCCCTCCATCGCCTCCATCGCCTCCATCGCCCCCATCGCCTCCATCGCCTCCATCCCCTCCATCGCCTCCATCGCCTCCATCCCCTCCATCGTCCCCATCCCCTCCATCGCCCCCATCGCCTCCATCGCCTCCATCGCCTCCATCGCCTACATCGCCTCCATCGCCTCCAACCCCTCCATCGCCTCCATCGCCTCCAACCCCTCCATCGCCTCCATCGCCTCCATCCCCTCCATCACCTCCATCGCCTCCATCCCCTCCATCGCCTCCATCGCCTCCATCGCCTCCATCCCCTCCATCGCCTCCATCCCCTCCATCGCCTCCATCCCCTCCATCGCCTCCATCGCCTCCATCGCCTCCAACCCCTCCATCGCCTCCATCCCCTCCATCGCCTCCATCCCCTCCATCGCCTCCATCGCCTCCATCGCCTCCATCGCCTCCTCTCTCTGCTCAGGCTGAATGAATATTCACTCCTCAAACAGATGCGACTGCAGCTCTGAAGCAGGATCAACTTCCCTGAAATCAAACGGCACAAGTTTCTGATGCAACAGGAGTCAATGCACACACACACACACACACACAGACACTGTCTGATCAATAATACGATCAGGGTCATCGAGTCTCAGTGAAAGGTCCAGAGGCTTCCTTTAAATATTAGTGGTACGTGGAGGTGTTGATTGTTAATGTTAGAAACATGCAGTGAAACATGTTTCATATTCGTGCACATGTAGAATATCTTATGCAGAGAAATGTCCAGGACATGTTTAGCTTAGCACAGAGACTGGGAGCAAAGGGAAACTGTTAGCCGAGCGTATAACAGTCTGTACTGTGGTTCCTTCATTTATTTCCCTCCATTCTTCCACTTTTCTTTCCTTCTTGCCGTTGATGCCTTCCTTCTCTTGTCTTCTTCATATCGTCTTTCTAACTCGTCCTGCTGACTCGGCTCTCTCGTCCATCAGACAGCACAAAGCTTCTTCTTCTTCTTCTTCTTCTTCTTCTTCTTCTTCTTCTTCTTCTTCTTCTTCTCTGAGTGGCAGGAGCGTGGAGTTGGAGGAGTGTGATTGAGAGCGTTAGAATAGTGATTTTCCGATCTTTTTCTTCACGGGGTGATGTTGGGTGTGATAGTGTAGTGGGGTGTTCAGGGTTTACGGGTTTTTTTGTGGACTTTTATCGTTTTTTTGGGTGTTTTTGAGCGGATTGCAGCCGGGCAGCAGGTGCTGTCGGCGTGCTAAACGCTACCATGCGGCTGACGGAGCTAACGAGGGAACACGGCGTGAAGGTCCCCCCCCCGCTGTTCGGGTGTTCGGTGGAGGAGATCAGCCTGGCAGTGGGGGAGATGGTCGGCTACAGCCACGTGAAGTCCGCAGCGCGGATGAACAGCGCTGTGGTCGTCTTTCTGGACAGTTTAGAAGCTGCGGACGTGGTGCAGATGCACGGGATCTCCGTGGGTGAACACTTCCTGCACACGTATCCTCTCGCCTCACGGGAGGTGAAAGTCACCGTGTCCAACGTGCCGCCGTTCATAAAGGGAGAAGCCATCATCAAAGAACTGTCCAAACATGGGAAGGTGGTGTCTCCGGTTCGGAGAGTGTCCTCTGGATTTCAGTCTCCGCTGTTGCAGCACGTGGTGTCTCACAGGAGACATGTCTACTTGATCCCCAGCAATAGGAGCAGAGTAGTCGACCTCAGCTTCACGCTCACTGTGGACGACTTTGACTACGTCATCTTTGCAAAGACAAACGATTTTAAGTGTTACAGCTGTGGGAGACAAGGACATGTGAGCAGAGCTTGTCCTGGGGAACACGGCTCAAACAGAGACCAGAACCGGAGACGCACCGAGGGGGACAGAGGGGACGAGCAGGACGGACAAGAGGGAACAAGTGGAGCACAGGAGGTGAGGGTGGAGGAGACGGGTGGGTTACAGGGGGTGAGAGTGGAGGAGACGGGTGGAGCACAGGAGGTGAGAGAAGAGAGGACGCGTGGGGGGCAAGAGGTGAGGAAGGACGGGGCAAGTGAGGTCCAGCAGGTGAGGGAGAGTGCTGGAGGACAGGTGGAGGCAGGTGGGGAGGTGGACATGGAGGCGGACGAGGAGCAGCTCAAGGCCCCTCAGCGGAAGAGGAAGCAGAAAGGAGACAAAGGACGCTCACAGGCGAAGAAGGCGGCAACTACCGAAAGTGGAGGAGCAGCCGAGTGCGGGTCCAGGCTGGAGGAGGATCCTGAGTCCGGGTGGGAGGACTCTGAGTCCAGTCAGGAGGACTCTGCTGTTAACAGCGAGCCCTCTGAACACGGTGCTGGCAGCTGCGGGGGCTCTGGAGGCTACAGCGTGGGGGAGATCAAGGAGTTCCTCAGGAGGACTAAGAGCGTGAGAAAAGCCAGAGTGGAGGACTACCTCTCTGACAAGGAGAAGCTCTCCAGCTCTGCCAGATCTCACTTGAGGAGCAAGGACAGAGGAGGTCTGACGAAGCAGGAAGGCTTCAGGCTACAGAAAATAGTTCAAAAAGTGAACAAAGAACTGGGCAAAGGTGGCGCTAAAGTGAGACTCAGATCTCAGTCTGAAGACAATTAAGGACACGTTCATGTTGTTGGACCTTATGTGTGTAACCGTCTTGCATGATGAAGTATCGTGTTGTTCAGAAAAGAACTGGGTTTGTTTTGAGTAGCAGTGAAGCTCTGTAAATGGAGGTTAAGACAAACAAATAAAGATATATTAAACCTCTTCTTCTTCTTCTTCTTCTTCTTCCTCTTCTTCCTCTTCCTCTTCTTCTTCCTCTTCTTCCTCTTCTTCCTCTTCTTCCTCTTCTTCTTCTTCTTCTTCTTCTTCTTCCTCTTCTTCCTCTTCTTCCTCTTCTTCTTCTTCTTCCTCCTCGCCTTGTTCCAGGATCACATTCAGAAGCTGTTCCTCTGCATCGTTGGACGAGCTGCCGTCTGTTGGTCGCTGAGGGGACGGATGAGTCATGAGTCTTCCTGGAGGTTCGTCTTCTTCTTTGCTGCGTCTTTGTTCCTATAAATCGAATAAAGAGTCTGATTGCTTTTGCTAATCATCCTGCTGCTGCTTATTGCTGCCATTAATTTCTGAGATAACTGGCCCTCTGCTGGAGCACAGAGACACAGATAGCAGTGTGTGTGTGTGTGTGTGGGTGTGTGAGTGTGTGTGTGGGTGTGTGAGTGTGTGTGTGTGTGTGTGTGTGTGTGTGTGTGTGTGTCTGTGTGTGTGTGTGTGTGAACAGATATTATTTTGTCCTGGTAGAAAAGAGGAGCTGCACTTGTATTCTCTTCCTGTGGTCCTCGCCGGGTGTCACCCTCTGCTGGACCCCCCCCCCCCTCCCGGCTGGGCACACACACACACACACACACACACACACACACACACACTCTCACACACACACACACACCCACACACACTCATTATAATGCACTACACTACCTTCTGTAACTTTGCGGCAGAAGAAGTCTCTTCAGTCGTGTCCCAGTTCAGGACCTGGAAGCTGGGTCTGCTGTGGTGCATTCAGGCTCAGTACAGCCAACTGAGTAGAACTTAGTGAAAACAGACTCAAAAAGTTAAAGCTGGAAGACGAAAGTACGGACAACTACCAGACAACACCGTGGTGTCGACCTGTCAATCACTGTGTAGCCCCGCCCTAAAGCATCCCCTGCTTTATGGTCTATTAGAGACCTGTCAATCACGTGTAGCCCCGCCCTAAAGCATCCCCTGCTTTATGGTCTGTGTGACTCTAAATGGACCATCATGTACTAAATGAACATCATGCTGTATTGAAGAAGACTTGAAACTAGAGATTGAGACATAAACTCATGTTTACAATGTTTACTGAGGGAATAAATCAAGAGAGAAGTAGAGTCATTTTCTATAGACTTCTATACAACCAGAGGAGTCGCCCCCTGGTGGCCACTAGAGAGAATGCATCACATCTTCTAAACTGCTGCGTAGTATTATCTGTAGTGGTGTAAAATGTATAAATTAGTGTTTGGATATTTAGATATCAGACATTTTCAGGTAAAAACGATGTACACTGTGTACGTTCTGTCACATGAGTAAAATACTGGAGAAAGACTTTCAATATAAAGGTAAAATACTGAGGTAAAGTAGGACTCCTCCGTACAGAACTTGTGTAAATGCATCATCCGCCTCCTGTTCTGTTCTGTTGCTGACATGTTGTGCACGAACCCAGCGGGTCCTCCTCATTACCAGAACCTCTGGTGAACCTGGTCCAGCAGCAGGACGTCCGGTCTGGACCTCTGGACGCCGGCGCTTCCTCCTAATGAGCCGGAGTCACATGCACCGCTCTGTCTCCGGCCTTTCATTTGCTTATATTTTCGCTCCATCTCGTCTGTGTGACAACGCTCTTTTTATTCCTCTGTTTTTTAATGAGCGCTCTGGGTTTTCCCCCCATGAGCCGATTCCTCCGATTTCATTCCTCCTTCCTTTCTTCTTCTGTCATGCTGTGCCCGTGTAACTGAATGGGAGCGTATTGATCCATCCAGAAGCAGATGCAGTCATGTCACCGGCAGAAAAGATAATTACCCTCATGAGTGTGTGGTCTCTCACACAGGAAATGAAAAAGTCCTCCGAGGGCCGGAGGGGACACCCGAACACGCTGGAATATAATTATGCTCCGTTAAGAAGCCCATTCATCTCTGCTGTATTGATTTTGTCCTCGTGCTAATGGACACTGTGGTCTCTCAGCTGTCCACATGACGCATCAACAAATAAAGGACAAGGCTCTCACATCCTTGTGTTCGGTGCCTAATTGGTCACAAAGAGGGTTCGGCTCTTTAAAGGCTGTCGGAGGGAGGAGACCCGGCGGGCAGGTGGAACTCAGTGAGTTCTCAGCTCGCTGTCAGGATTCACATTCACTTTGTTGAAATGTTCAACTGGGATTCAAATGCAGATCATCTTCAGCATCACATGGATCTTAATGTGGAGCTCACACGTCCTGGATGTTCTGAGTCAAATCTAAGACATAGAGAACGTTGACGTCGTGCTGCTGTCGTCAGAACAGCATTCATTTATTGTTGAACACGTGATGCACAGCTTCCTCTCGCTCCATTGTTTCATGTTTCTCTCTCCACCAATGGGAGCAGAGCAACGCTCCTCAGGTCTGAAGCTTCTTCTGCACGAAACAAAACACTGATGAGTGAACGTGTAGATCATGAAGTCCGGCTCTGTTTGACTCCAAAAGAAGACTTTTCATTTCAGATATTTAACTTCTGTTAAATGTTCTCTATTCAACATTCAGATCATTAACATCGGATCAATAACTCGAAAGATGTAGAGGAGTCCACCTGATCCCAGAATACCGTGCACGTGAGCGTGTCTTGTAGTGTTAGTAGTAATGTTAGTGCACGTATGTATATATATATATATATATATATATATATATATATATATATATATATATATATATGTATATGTATATATATATATATATATATATATATGTATATGTATATGTATATATATATATATATATATATATATGTATATGTATATATATATATATATGTATATATATATATATACACACATGTATATATATATATATATATATATATATATACATATATATATATATATATATATATATATACATATATATATATATACATATATGTATATATATATATATACATATATATATATATACATACATATATATATATATATATATATATATATATATATATATATATATATATATATATATATATATATATATATATATATATATACATATATATATATATATATATATATATATATATATACATATATATATATATATATATATATATATATATACATATATATATATATATATATATATATATACATATATATATATATATACATATATATATATATATATATGGCACTAAATAGCGCAAGTTCGATATTATTGTAACGTTCCGGACCTTTGCAGGAGATGTTCTGAATCCTCCTGGAGTTGAACTGAACGGTTCCTCTCTGCCGTGTGAGTAGATGAGAGAACACAGAGCTGAAGTGTCTCCTTCTGCCCGTCGGACATTTGCATCATGTTATATATTACGGTAGTGGGCTGTAATCCCCCTCTTTCATGTGTAGCATTAGCTCGTGTGTTTAGCCTTCGGCTCTGAGTCCTACCCTCTGCTGGTCGGGCTTCCCCTGCCTGACTCTGAGCATGTAATCCTGGCTGTAACAGTGCAGGTAGATCCCCGGCTGGAGGCCTTAATCCTCGTCGCGCCTGCTGTTCTGCCGTCACGCGGCTGTAACGCTGGCCGTCATGAAGGAGCAGGCAGCATGTTCTGCAGGCATCTTTGAGTTGCCGGGGATGTGCAGTGATAGCGCTGCGCTGACCGAGCCTCTTATCGCTCCATGTAATTCCATTAACAGAGAACTCGAAGCGGCGTCTCCTTCTCGATTAGAGGCGACGAACCCTCTTTGTATCCGCCGCAGTCGACCCGAGCGTAATAACAAATCTGGATTTAATTTGATATCTCGAGCACGAGGGCCTCTTAATGCGCCGCGTCGCTCCCGGAGACGTTAATGCAGGAAGTTGGTGAATCGCTGGGTGGAAGTGACACTAATGCAGAGCCGGCCGCCGTCTCGCAGCACTTAAGATGTTTCCTGCCCGAGGCTGCATCGTAATCCTCCCACAGAGAGGAGTCAGACCCCCAACCACACGCTGGGGCCGGCGGTCTGATCCCCGAGTGTGTTTCTGTTCTTATCATGAATCTATCAGCTCACACTGGATAACAGCTCAACCACTTTATGAGTCCAGCCTGCAGGAAGAGTCCTCAACACGAGACAGAGACATGAAGCAACCGGACGTTGTCTCGTGAAGACACGCCATGAAAACATGAAAACATGTCCTCTACATGTGGAGATAAATCTCAACCTGTTCCATCTAAAGCTGGATTTCATGACACGACTTCATATTCAAACCCTTTCTTTTTCTCACACTACTTTCTTTCATCCTTCCCTTTCCTTTTTTCCATGACAGTCATTCAGCGTAGACGCTTTCATCCAAAGCGACTTACAATTCAGAGTCGATCACGTTTCTGCCCCGTAGGCTCAACTACAGGAGACGTTTCGGGGTTTAGTGTTTTGCTCAAGGACACATCGACATGTGACGAGCAGAGCCGGAGATCGAACCGCCGACCCTCTGACTGAAAGACGGCCCTGCTATCCACTTACCCACAGTGCCCTTCACCTACCTCCTCCCTTTCTTTACCTTTCCATTATAGTTCCCTCTTCTCCTTGTTTCCTCTCCTACATCTTCCTTTCAGATTTTTTTAACTTTTACTTTCCTACCTTTGTTCTAAATCAACCGCCTACTTTCCTTTAATTTGTTCCTCATCTCCTTTGTTCCTTTCCAACATCTTCCTTATATTTCCTACCTTCACCTCCTTCTTTACTTTCCTATCACTCTCTTCTCTCCTACACCACCTTTTATTTCCTACACTCTTTTCTTTTCCTTTGCTACCTTGTGTTTTCTCCTCTACCTCCTCCTTTCCTTTCCTTTCATTTGTTCTTCTCTTGTTTCCTTACCTACATCTTCCTTTCATTCCCTACATTAACCTCCTTTCTTACTTTCCTATTCTCTTTTCTCTCCTACCTCCTCGTTTTATTTCAGACTCCCTCTTGTTTGTCTTTTCCAGTCTTGCTTCCTTTCCTCCTCTCGATCCTCTGTTGGGATAATACCTTAGGATGCACCTTCTCCTTGTCAACAATAGTTATACAACAGAAGCACAATCAGACAAAACATTTAACAAAAAACAAGAAAATTAAATAATACACAATATGACAAAGACAGGATGTCAAACTCATTCTTCAGGTTATAGAAAAGCAACACTGCACTCAAAGTGACAGCGTTAAGTAATAAAGTAATTTGTTAGGTTGAGACAACTAAACTACGTATTTAAGTTTAGACAACTAAACTACTTAGTTAGGTTGACACAACTAAACTACTTAGTTAGGTTTAGACAACTAAACTACTTAGTTAGGTTGACACAACTAAACGACTTAGTTAGGTTTAGACAACTAAACTACTTGGTTAGGTTTAGACAACTAAACTACTTGGTTAGGTTTCGACAACTAAACTACTTAGTTAGGTTTAGACCAGCGGTCCCCAAACCTTTTAGTCCACGCACCCCATTCTACATCCCGACCGGGTTCACGCACCCCTAATCATCCCCCCCCCCCCCCCACACACCTTAAAAGAAAAAAGCAACAGAGCGTATTTATAGCCGCATAAAAATTGGACTAATGAGAGAACAGTTTGCTCGCACGTGGCGTTTGTTTACAAGATAAAAAACACAAGAACTCTTCCTGCACCGTGCCTTCGAAAAGGAAACGGCCGTTCACCAGAAGATTGGCCACATCTGTAGGCTCGTCTACTTCCAGAGAGTAAAACTCACTCTTCTTCACGCGACCGACTAATGTAGCCAGGATGTCTTCGGACAAAGCATCGATGCGGCGACACTGTTGATGGACGCGGGATCACGTCCAACTTGTTTGCTTCTCTCTCTCCAATCATACATTCCACCATCTCTTTAACATTTGTTCCCCTCTCCACCACCATCTCCTTCTCCCTGTTACGCGGTCAGAATACTACCACAACACGCCGCCTGTCTCCGGCAGAAATGCGCTCATCCACGCACGGGAACAACACCGAGTTGTAATATAAACCTCCATAACACCCGCCACTCTCGGCTGATACCTCCCCAGCAACGAGGCACATCACCCGGTCACAATACCTCCAGAACATCCCCCGGGTGAAATCCAGGACTTGGTTTTATGGTTCCGAGTGGCGGGCGCTCACTCAGTCAGCCCTCGGAACTACTTAGTTAGGTTGACACAATTAAACTACTTAGTTAGGTTTAGACAACTAAACTACTTAGTTAGGTTTAGACAACTAAACTACTTAGTTAGGTTTAGGAAAAATAACTACAGAAGCACAGCAGCCTACTTCGTGAGAAACAGTTTTTTCTGAGTCAACTGATGATTAAACTCATTTCCAGGACTTTCGCTGCTTAGATGAAGTTTGGTTTTCGAAACTTTCAATATACCAGAGACATATTGTAATCTGCATATCATCTGCATATCACCACTGTCGAAACCTCATATTTTCAACAGATATTTAAGGACTCCACAGAACATCACTTTGAATGTGTATACAACATAAAATACATGTATCTGTATGGATTTATGCTGTTAGTGCCAGTTTTTCTTTTATGAAAACGTTGTGCCACTAAAGCTCAAAAGTCAAACGATGATAAAGAGAGAGGTGTGTGTGTGTGTGTGTTCATTTATTCATGTTTCTGTGCTCTTCTGTGCATGTGTGTGTGTGTGTGTGTGAATCAGTTGGCACACCATCTCTCCCAAGAGGGTTTTATCTGAGCAAACTGATCTGACAGCAGTGTGTGTGTGTGTGTGTGTGTGTGTGTGTGTGTGTGTGTGTGTGTGTGTGTGTGTGTGTGTGTGTGTGTAGCAGCCAGAGAACATGACATTAACATCAAAGAGCAGTGCTGCTCGCTCTTCCTCTTGAACTCTGAACGTCATTGTGGACGCACACACACACACACAGACACGCACACAGACACACACACACACACACACACTCACACACACACAGACACACACACACAGACACACTCACACACACACACACTCAGCAGCTTGATGGTGAAGATGTCAACGTTTTTTCATGACGTCATGTCTGATGATGAAATGTAAACAGAAACCACATCACGGAGTCGACTGTGTGATGTGGAACATCGATGGCTCCATCGTCAGCCCCTCGACCCCACCCTCTCTTCTCCCCCACGCCAACCACATCACCAAGACTGCCTTCTTTCACCTCAGGAGCATTGCACGCCTCGACCCTCCCGGTCCTCTGCCCTCCTAACCTCCAGACTCCACTACTGCAACAGCATCCTCCCAACAAAATCATCAACAAACGCCAATATGTTCAGAACGACTGCTCACTTCACCCGCCGCTATGATCACATCACGCCGGTCCTTCACAACCTCCACTGGCTCCCGGTCAAACACAGAACAGACTTCAAAATACTCCTCACCACCTACGAAGCCCTGAACAACCCGGCCCCTCCCTACCTGTCACACCTCATTCGTCCTCATTATTTGCGTATTTACATTTCTGAAGCTCTTCTGTGTTAACAATACAATAATACATGAATGTGTTGGTGTTGCTTAAAACAAAAGTATTTTTCAATCATCCAAATACTTAACATCAATATATTATATTAGCATTGTCACAATCTTGATTTTTGTTTCCTGTTTTATTTTGAAGTAAACTCCTCATGTGTCTTGTTTTACTTCCTGCCTTTGTTGATTGTCTGCCACCCCCCCCCCCCTCATTAGGCTCACCTGTGCTCACCTGTGCTCACCTCCTCATCACTTCCGTCTGTGTGTCTTCAGTTACGTTTGGAGGTCTGAAACTGTTTTTCTTGACAAGATAAGATGTTGACTTACATTCCAACAAGCCACAAACTAACAATGTAAATATTTCTCATGAATGTAATAATAAACCAGTTTGACTAAACCAAATGGATCCCTAACTACTCCAGTATTAGTGCTGTACTCCTACCAGACTGCAGTCTTTGTGTTTCCTTCTCTCTCTGTGTGTTTTGTAGAATTGCCTTTGATTACAGAGCTTCATTACGTTTCATTACAGCCGCCGCTGCTCTCTACAGTACATTAAAAACTCAAGCAGCCTCAACTTTTAAGGATGTGGGATATTAGCAGCGACTGCCGTCTCCACATCTCCATTCACAAGTTGTTTTTATTGTTTTTATTGTTTTTATTGTCAATTACAGAGGCGCTCTCTGTGTGTTAGTTACAGCTTTATGGCTGTTTTAAAGCTCTGCGTCGGCGCCGGCTCCGCTATGAGTTATGGCTCTAATATTGAAGGAATTTTGAGAGTTTCCTTCGGAGAGCAGTTTCAATCATTCCTATGCCGCCGAGTGCCGTCAGATTGAACAGTAATATTACAGTTACACACCATCAGTGTAACATATGACTGTTGGCTGGATGTCTACACTGTTGACCTGAACACATTCTGTTTAATGAAAAACCTCTGATGCTTCAGCGTGACGTTGACAGACTTTAGGAGATGAAATATGGAGCTCTGTGACGTGGTGAGCTCGTGTTAGTGTCGTATCGTTCAGAATCGGATAATCAGGCTGAAAAACTGCTCACTTCAGCCTCTTAGTTGTCATTTCTGAGAGTCGAGAACATCGCACTTGTTGAGAAAAGTACAAGAAGTGTTAACAAAGTAAACACGTTACTGCATAATCTATGGGACTGTCCAATGATAATGAATTCAAACTACTTCTTCGACTCACAACCATGTTTGTTCATGATGGTCTCATCCAGCGTTAGTAGATAAACCTACAAAAAGTTATGCGTCGTAATTTGTAGATATCACATGACATTATTTCGTATGCCATGCACATAATCAATAACGAGGAAGTGTCAAGACTGCAAAATCACACAGGGCGGGAGGAATGGAGGGCGATGGGTCCACCAAAAGAGCTGTTTGTTCCTCATGTGAAAGTAGAATTCAAAGCTGATTTATTTATCACGTAACTTACGTACTTCAGTAACGCCACTTCTGAAGTTATTTTAGCCGTAACCACCATCTTTTTCTAAACCTAACTAAGTAGTTTAGTTGTCTCAACCTAACTGAGTAGTTTAGTTGTCTCAACCTAATTAGTCTTGTTGTCTAAACCTAACTGAGTAGTTTTGTCGTCTCAACCTAACTGAGTAGTTTAGTTGTCTCAACCTAACTGAGTAGTTTAGTTGTCTCAACCTAACTAAGTAGTTTAGTTGTTTAAACCTAACTGAGTAGTTTAGTTGTCTCAACCTAACTAAGTAGTTTAGTTGTCTCAACCTAACTGAGTAGTTTAGTTGTCTCAACCTAACTAAGTAGTTTAGTTGTCTCAACCTAACTAAGTAGTTTAGTTGTCTAAACCTAACTGAGTAGTGTTGTCGTCTCAACCTAACTGAGTGGAGTTAGTTTACTTGTCTTATAAACGTAGTCGGACCTCTTGAAGTTGCTTTCAGGCGACCAAATAAATATGCAACCATATGCAGAAAGATTAAGATAACATGAAGCCATTTTCACTCCACAAAATATACACAGCCCACATGAGGTTTAGACGACATGATAGGAGGAAAAAGAAAGCAATAGCACAAACACTTTTGGAGCTGTGTTGTGAAGGGATGAGTCACAGACACATCGTGGACTATTTATTCACTGAAACTATTTCCAGAGCTTTTTCATGTTGACTCATTCCAGGTGTAAATCGCCGTCTTCAGCCTCGACGGCGGCACAGAGCAGCGGCGCTCTGTGAGATGCTGTGAGGAAGAGGAGGAAGAGGAGGAGGGAAGAATCTTCTTTTATCTTCATGGGTCAAACCCAGAGGAGAGAGACACAGATGGCGCCTGGATTCTACAGCTTTCCTCTGTAATTAGCGCTTCATTTAAGGCACAAGCTTGACATTTATTTTCCTCCTGAGCAGCACTGTCATTATCTGCTGAATGAACGCGGCGCCGTCACGAAGATGCTCACTGATTCACGCTTTCCACAGTTCCTCCTCTGCAGCGATGTGACACCTTTCTGCACACTGAGCTGCACTGAGCACAGGTTTTTATCTGAATGTCAAAGTGTTCTCTGTGTGGTGTTAAACCAAAAAATCTGTCAGGCAACAGGAGTTTTATAGAAATGACGAATGAGACGTTTCACACCAAGCACAGCACAGAATTTATCCAAAACGTTCCCACTGATTTCATAAAAACACATTTCGTGGTTCTTATGAAAGCTTGCAGAACATTCGTGGGAGATCTGTGCACAACAGATGTTTTCTTTTACATTTATTAAATGGAGGAACTTGGTGTTTTTATGGCAGATGTTCATGGCTGACCTCACAAAGGAGCCGTGTGATTGGCTGCAGAACAAGTCAAATGAAAAGCTCTTTTTCTTCCGGTAAAGTGGATGAATTAAACCCAGGTTGAATCAGAAACACTCGCGCCTCCATTTCGTCTTTAATGGAAAGTGTCAGCTGAAATGCTGCAGAGAGGCTCTTTGTCTCTTCATCAGCCGGCAGCGCTCTGGTTTTCCTCTTCGCTGTGAGCCGACGAGTTATTAGATCAGGGACGAGGATCCACCGGGGGAGTCCGGACGCTGCTGGAAACCTGCAGAACGACCTGAAGGAGGCTCAGACTCATCACTGTCACAACCTGGAGGATGTACGGCCTGAAGAACCAGATAGTGGTTCCAAGTTTCATTAACATTAAGGATTGTGGAGGTGACGGAAGCCTCTGACATCCAGTCTGCATCCATAACTCCACTGCACATGGAGTCAACATGCATGTAAGTCCTGCCTCAATACAATATGTTAAGCTCTTGGTTTGTGTTTCGTTGGTTTCCTCTTTTGTTTTGAGTTCCCCGCCTCTTGTGTCCTGTGTTTGTTTGACTTCCTTTCTTTGTGGTTTTCCCTCCTGTTTTCCGTGGATCACCTGAGTTGTATTCGTCTCGTTGCCTTGTCTTTCCTCCACCAATCAGCTCTCAGTGGTGTCTGCCCACCTGATTAGTGTCTCCTGTCTTTACTGGCCCAGTTCCAATGTCCCCCCTAAACCCTCAAACCCTGAACACTCAAGGACTCACTGAGTCACCTGGTGAGTGGGTGAGTGTGAGACTGTGAATATGAATGGGACGGCACTTTGCTGTTACCATGAAAACGACAAAACATATGATGTATATTGTGTGTATTTATTTTATACTTTGTACTGATGTGAACGTCTTCAGGCTCTTTCCTCACTAGATGAGATCTAACTTCACATCATCTATTTACTCCTTTTTGTCAAAACAGCTTCAATGACAAAAACAGATATTTGATGAATAAATAAATAAATATCTTCTGATTTCATGTTATTTTTTTGTTCCATCTTTAACCCTTAATGTTTCTGAGTGAACTTAATACTCCAGGCTGAACACACTAAGCCGTCCTCTTTGTTTACCTTTTTTTTTACGACTCCATGCGTCCACTGGTTACCCCATGTTTAACGTCACATTGCAATGATTTGTGGGTAATTCCCTTAGGCTATGTCGGCATACCATGCTGACTTACGGAAAGGGTTCATAAAGGACTCAAAATGTCTGAAAGAGACTCAAACACTCGATGAATTAACACTGGGACATCCCTAAACCCTCACGGACTCCGTGGGAGCGCGCCTCAAAGTCCGTGAGGGGGCACATTGGGTTTGGGCCATTGGGGCACATTGGGTTTGGGCCATTGGGGCACATTGGGTTTGGGCCATTGGGGCACATTGGGCTTGGGCCATTGGGGCACATTGGGATTGGGCCATTGGGGCACATTGGGTTTGGGCCATTGGGGCACATTAGGATTGAGCCATTGTCTTCTGTCTGTTGGTTGTTCGTCTGTCTGCTCTGTTTCCTGCTTTTATCCCTCCTCCCTTTGTTCTGTTTATCTCTGGGAATTTATCTTTTTGCTTAATTTTGGATTTTCTTTTGCTCACTTTTGGATTCACTGAATACGTTTACATGCACACTCATAGTCCACATATATATATATATATATATATATATATATATATATATATATACGTGATAAAAACATCTTTTAGCTCCTGATGTTCACTTTGACATATTTAGACGTGATGAACGACGTGTCAGGACGTCGACCCATCAAACACAGAAGAGAGCGACGTCACCGTGGGATTCACTGGTGATGAGGATGAAGATGATGATGAGGCATGAGGTCGTTCTACTGAATATGAACTTCTGCATGTAACGTTTAATATTCGTGGAATATTCATCAATAAGTATGGACAAGTATGCAGAACAGCACATCCATATGTGATGGTTCAACAGAGGCAAAGAGTCCCAGATCTCCAGAGGCCTCAAAGCCTCAGTTTCACTACAAGTCAATTAGTTACTGGTAATTTAATTACTGCAGCTTGTTGGAGAAATTGTATCACTGAAGTCCAACAGTCGGCAGCAAATTCTTCCTCTGAGCGAACACTTCGGACAACAGGTTTATTCATCCATGGGTTGGAGGTCAGGGCTCTGTGGAGGTCTAGGATCACCTGGTCTTGATGGAGCTGGCTCCCTGCACACGCTGGCATGTTGAAACAGGAAGGAGACAAACACAAAGCTGGTGGAACTGGAAGACAAGGTCCCAAACCAAGAGACACAGAAAAGTTCAGGTCTTCTTATCAACTGCCCAGTGAAAAGCAGTTTGAGAGAGGATGAGGAGAAGCCTGGTCCCTGGAGATGACCTCTGCCCCCCCCCCCCCCTGCTCTTCAGCTCCCACAGAGGGAATCGAATGTCGTAACGCTCCGCTAGTCTCTGCTAAGTCAAGCAGGAGGGAGGAGACGAGCTGTCAGAAACTCCCATCATTCTCTGTGGAAGAACTCCCCCCAGAGACCAAAAGAAAATCCAGGGGGTGGACAGAATAATAGGAACACCAAAGGGAAGACTTTAATCCCTTAGATCTGCATAATTTCATTACTTAACACTAAAGAGGACGAACCTACATGGAGCAGGTTTGATGGTGTTTGTTTCAGCTCCTCATTGAAGCTGGTTGTTTGAAAAATACAACACTTTTTGTATTCATGGCAGCACTATTTCATCCTATGGACATATTCTATGTCATTTCCTCAAAATTCAGTCTGACATGTTTGTTTACATTGGAAACTTTGGGATGTTCACCAAAATTTGAAGATGCATGACACAACTTCTAAAATATATTATAAAAGGTCAGTCCTAGCTATTGATACCAAAAATAATGAGCCATAATTCGTAGATATACCACACAATTATTTGGTATGTTATCCACGTAATTATGAACCAGTACGAAGATCGTGAAATCCCACACAGGAGGGGAGATGAGGTGGACGAGTCGAACAGCCAGAGATCTTTCCTCCAGCAGAATGTTGATCGTGCCTCATGTGAAACTAGAAGTCAATGATGATTTATTTGTCACGTAACTTCTGTACTTCAGTAACGGCACTTCTCTTTTTATTTGAACTCAAACCACCATCCTTTCCTCAACCTAACTAAGTAGTTTAGTTGTCTCAACCTAACTAAGTAGTTTTGTTGTCTTAACCTAACTAAGTACTGTTGTTATCTAAACCTAACTAAGTACTGTTGTTGTCTCAACCTAACTAAATAGTTTAGTTGTCTTAACCTAACTAAGTAGTTTCCTGTGAAGACGGAAGTTTGTTTTGAAAAGACAAAAGCAGAAGTGTTGCTGAACTTTTGTAGAACAACGCACAAAAACGGAGGAGTAACTAATCATTAGATATCATACAAACCGTAGTATGAGGATATGTTGGATTGGAAGCATTTCTATTGTCTCTTAACAGCTCTCAACATGGCGAATGCTGATCCGGTGGCTATCAGCTTATAGTAGTCACCTGAGGGGGAACAAGAGAGTAGGTGCTATGTTTCCACGACGACGCTATCGTTCTGTAATGCATTAACAGCCTCAATTAAAATGACCCCTCGTGGAGGGAAAATCAGAAGAGTTGGCAGCATGAAACTTACCATGACTTCATGTAATACATCTCCTTTGGATGGTAAACTGCATGAGAGATAAAGAAGAACATTCTGATACAACAATCAATTTGCCCGATCAGAGGTTATAACAATAAGCTTTTTCAGTTGTAAACAGGAGTTGGTAAAGGTTAAATTCCTTCAAGTTTTCTAATTTCCCATCATGCTGCTCTGTGTGTGAACGTGAACCTGAACTCAAGCAGAACAAGCAGAAACATTAGTTTTAGTGGTAGAGTAGAAGCCAGCATCGTTCATGGTGAAAGACAAAGTGGAGCTAATGAAAGCCAACAGCAGCGTAATGCCGTGTGACTGATACTGGGCTCGCTGTCAGCCTGAGTCTACTGGGAGAAGTGGGATGATGACGGATGAATTAGCGAGCTGACAGCCGGCGTGGAGGGACGGGTAATTGTTGCTGAAAGATGGCGAGTGTTTTCTGTCTTAGCCGAAGCCAATCAATCAAAGCTTCTCATCTGAAAACACAAAGACTCTGACGTGTGCGACACCAGTCGGCGCCGTGTAAACGGGCATCGAACGAGTCACGCCTGTTTCCGTGTTGTTTTTCTGTCGAGGTTGTCACGGGTGATGATACTGAAGAGGAGGAGGAGGAGGAGGAGGAGGAGGAGGAGGGTGGATGTGAGCTGATGGAACGTGTTCAGGCAGATCTTTTTCTCTATGTGGTTTAGACTCAAGTGGACAAACTGACCCCATCTGACACAATGTGCAAATAATTCTCAGTCAATCTGTTGAGGAAGAAGACACTAAAAAGAAAGAACAGCTGGTCTCTTTAATAGTGAGACTAACAGGACAAAAGGTAGTGAAAGACTCTTCAACGTCTCTAAATAACTCGTCTCTTCTCCGGCTGCGACAAACTGCCAGACTTTTCCTCTTCTGTGAAGTCTGTTGGACCTGAAGCTGGTCGACGTCATCACAACATTACTTTCTTCATTTGATTGTGACATTTATTACATGTCTGTCAAGAATGTCACAAAAAAATAAGAGATGATTATTAGTCCAGACAGAGACCAGACCGGACAGTTGGGAACAAAATGAATACAAGGCATCTCCGTCTCCATTTATCAAAAAACAAATAATGCACTCATGGAAATAAGTTGTATTATTATTTCAAAGTCTTACATAATGTTGCCTGTTGTCTAAACCTAACTAAGTTTTGTTGTTGTCTCAACTTAACTAAGTTGTTTTGTTGACTAACCCTAAGTACTTTTGTTGTCTTAACCTAACTAAGTAGTTTTATTGCATAAACCTAGCTAAGTAGTTTAGTTGTCTCAACCTAACTAAGTAGTTTAGTTGTCTCAACCTAACTAAGTAGTTTAGTTGTCTCAACCTATCGCTGGACACCTCTGAAGAAAGGTTGGGCTCATTTTGCATCGTTGAAGAAGAAATATCTCGATATCTAATAACAGCATGTTGTGTAAAACACGAGAGAAAAGAAACACCTTTCAGTCTGCGTTGGGTGTATCCCTCCTGTCGGGGGGCGGTTTCTGATCTGCAGGCTGATTCTGGTTCCTCCATATCCATCCCAGTCCACTGTAATCTCTCTGAGGCTTCTATTATGCTTATTCCTTATTAAAATGTTATCAGCCATAGCAAATTGCAGAGATTAGAGAGGGAGAGCGGCAGCTTTGGGCTCGCCCGACTGTTCACAGATGTATTTATTGTTGCGGATCATCCGGGCTTATCTGCTCCCCAAAGCAAAGACAAGGTCCCATCGGATGGCAAAGGTCATGAAATGTGATCTCCTAGCATGCATAATGGCGGGAAGAGGAGCGTTTAGTTTGTGTAAAGTGTTCTCACCCACACATTAATATTGTAATACTTTAATATCATAAACTTTTGTTCTGCCCTATTGATTTCTCAGAGATGCATATGAATATTTATGCTGTTGAGTGCAGCTTGTAAACTTTGAGTCAGTGATGCTTCGGCTAATTATAGGCTGAAGGCAGCGCGGCGCTGCGGTAATGAATTACCCTCCACCTGCCTCTCAGGTTCACCGACGGCTGGCAGGAAGCTGGAGGAGGAAGGTGAGGGAAGATGGCGGCTGTGTTTTAAAAGTGACGGCAGACGTTCGCCGTGCGAGGTCGGCGGGTCGGCGGGAGCAAACTCACGAGTGCATT
>CM051689.1:832445-847445 GCA_028022725.1 Lycodopsis pacificus | reverse complement strand
ATCAGCACAAGCCTGAATCCAGATCAGCACAAGCCTGAATCCAGATCAGCACAAGCCTGACTCCAGATCAGCACAAGCCTGAATCCAGATCAGCACAAGCCTGACTCCAGATCAGCACAAGCCTGACTCCAGATCAGCACAAGCCTGAATCCAGATCAGCACAAGCCTGACTCCAGATCAGCACAAGCCTGACTCCAGATCAGCACAAGCCTGAATCCAGATCAGCACAAGCCTGACTCCAGATCAGCACAAGCCTGACTCCAGATCAGCACAAGCCTGAATCCAGATCAGCACAAGCCTGACTCCAGAGACACCCGACCGCTGAGGCCCAGCGGCAGAGATGACGAGGATGATGCCTTCAGGTAACACCTGTCGCGGTCCGAATTTCAACACTTCAAGTTGAGAATGAGAGTTGTACTTTAAAGTTATTGATCTGCACTTTTACCAGCAGCATTTGCTCCGTGAGTGAAGTCAGTGTTGAGGGGAACAGAGCTGTGTCTCTCCATCGTATTCTTATTCCACTGAACATGATGGTCATTATGACACACAGCGATGTTCACGACAGACAGGTGCAGCGCGTAGAAACAGGACAAACAGAAGCTTTGTGCTGAAGTCAGAGGAGTAACTCGTACAAACTGCTGGATGAAGATTTCTTTGTTTCACAACTCTTTCAAAGTTCTGCGTCGTAACTTTAACTGATGAAAAGCTTTCCACTTCCTCTCAACGAGCACTCTGACGTCAGGTACTCGAGTGCATTGAGAAGTAGAAGTGCTGAATCAGGACTTTTCTTTCATGATCACTGTTAACAGGGCCGTCTGAAGTTTGGGTGAGTTGTGGCCTGATGGAGGGATGAAGTGAGAGGAAGAAGACGAGGGGTGGAGGATGGTGTCAGTGATGCAGGTAGCGCGCTGAGGCCAGATGGCAGCAGCAGCGCTCTGCCTCGCTGATCAGCGGCGAGCAGACAAAGAGCGGCCATGTTTCACTTGTTCATCACTTAAGAGCAGAGCCCGAGGTGGAGGCGGGAGATTTCCCTTGGGGAAATGTGCCTCCCAAAGATAAGGCCGAGGCCCGGATTGCTCTCCGGGGGTAGCGAGGTACGACGAGGCAGCCGGGGATCCAAACCTCTGAAGAAAAACAAAATGAAAGAGCAAGAAAAGGCTCCGTGGTGTGGAACGCAGACAGCAGCGAGCAGCTCCAACTTCAACTTCAGGGAGAAGTTCGGCTTTCCGTTTCCCATTAACTCCGGCTCGGGAGACACAAGTCCGCCTGCACAGTTTCTCTCTGGAAGTTGTTCACTTAGTTTGCAGATCCTCAGGAGGCCGTCGAGAACAATGACCGTAATATGCCGCGCTCGACCTCTGACCTCGGCTGCAGCCCGCCGCTCTGTAATTAAACCATCTGCTGCCGAGGATCATTATTACCGCTCAGCGGAGTCCAACACACACACACACACACACACTCACACACACACACACACACACACACACACACACACACACACACACACACACTCACACACACACACACACACACACACACACACACACACACACACACTCACACACACACACACACACACACACACACACACACACACACACACACACACACACACTATGAATCCTTGTCGATTGCATGCTAGACTTCTATTACTCAAACCCGACCAACCACAAAATGAACAGTCGGCCGTTGAGCAGCAGGAGACGAAGTCGCGGCTGGAATTGAAATGAATGTCTTTTCTAATCGCAGCACATGTTTGTCAAAGTGACGGAGTGAACTACATCCGCTCACCTGGCCTCTGATTGGCCCACAGCCGCGGTCCGGATGGATGATGTCGTGCATGATGTCAGAGGACTCGGGGACGTTTGGGATGTCACACCGGGCTGATCAGCTGTATCACATGACACACTGTAAGAAATGCATCCAGTGCTTGCATGAGTGTTCACCCCGTGGATGTTTCATCCTTTTGTTGCTTTTATACATGAAATCATGGTCAGTATCATTTGGCTTTTTTGACAAGAATTTGCAAAAAAAACCTCTTTAATATCAAAGTGAAAACAGATGTTTTCACTCCTTCAGACTGGTCCAGGTGTCCTGGTGTTCTCCCTCATCAGTCCTCTTCTTGCCCGTCACTCAGGTTGTGAGGACGGCCGGCTCCAGGAGATTTAAACCGTCCATCCTCCTTCCATGTCTTCATGATGGACTGAATTGGAGATAAAAGGTAGCTGAATTTCAGGAGCAGGACCACACCTCAGCCACTCGCCCACTTCCGGCCACGCTCCTATAACTACCTACCCACTCTAAGCCTCGGCACACTCAAGTTTTCTGCACTCGCAACCGGAACACCACGCAGAGGACGCCGCCAACCAAACCCGCAAACTCCACCTCGCCGACCAGCTGCATCCACCCGCCAGAATCCGACAATACGAAGAGTCGGACTCACGGCCGTCCTCCTTTAACCCACATCTCGGTGGCAGAGGGAGACCCGCTACCTCCAGACGTAGACACGGAAACGTAAATCCAGCTCTCTCCTTCTTCGCTCGCTCCAGACCAGCTCGGGAACGAGCCTCCGACGACTCTGGCTGCCCGGCACACAGCGCCCAAAGACGCCACCACCCCTCCACGCTCCAGCCAGGTCCCCCATCATAGACGCACCAGCTGATCGAAGACGCACCAGCTGATCTCCAACTCGACCACAGTCCGCCTGCTAAGAGCATCTCCGTCCCCCTCCCCTATCCTGCTTTTCCTATGCAGATCCCTGGCACTGGGTTGCCAGGTTCCCTCTCCTCTGTCCCCCTCCCCAATCCTGCTTTTCCTACTACGCATGCTCTTCACACTATGCAGATTCCTGGCACCGGGTTGCCAGGTCTTCTTGCCTCTGTCCCCCCCCAAACAACGCAACCACTGAACGCAACAACGCAACCACTGAACGCAACATCGCAACCACTGAACGCAACAACGCAACCATTGCACGCAACAACGCAACCACTGAACGCAACAACGCAACCACTGAACGCAACAACGCAACCACTGAACGCAACAACGCAACCACTGAACGCAGCAAGCAACACGAATCGCAGAGAGAGAGAGAAAAAGAAGAGAAGAAAGAGAAGACAAAGGAAGAGAGAGAGAAAGAAAGAAAAGTAGAGAAGAAAGAGAGAGGAAAAAGAAACGAGAAGAAAGGAAGGAGAGAAAGAAGAGAAGACGAGAGAAGAAAGAGACAGAAAGAGAAAAGAGAGAGAGGCAACGGGACGCAGCAAGCACGGAACGCAAAGCTACAATGGAACGCAGGACGCCAGCGCCCCCGGCCACCTACTTCCAGCAACCACAGCAACTTGCCGTAGCCGGGACACCGGGCACCGGGATGCCAACGCCCCCCGCCGCCCACTTCCAGCGATGGACCCACACAATTGGCCAACAACGATGCCGCTCCCTCTGCCGTCTTTTGGGGGGTTTTCCACGACAGACGACGTTTGCCGTAGACCAGCCCCGGATCTTGCAAGCAGATGCCAAGTCGTTCCCCTCATGCTATGAAATCGGACCAATAGTAGCCTCAGCCATCACGTCCTTGATGCAGCTCACGTCCGGGCCACCACAATGCCATGGGTTTCTCGTTCCCATTCCAGAAGTTCAGCCCTCCTGCAGACACCCGTCCAACATCGGTGCGGCCATATCCAACGCCGTCTTTAACCCTACAAATCCTCACTCGATCTTGCCGACCAGCGCACAGGCTTATTTTGGGGGTCTGCAAGGCCCGGGAGCCGCAGTGGATCCGCAGCTAAGCCTCCCCCAAACCGCACCAGGCCAAATCTCCATCAACCATTCCTCAACACTCCAAACAACCAACGAAGGCTCGCTCCGGCCGAGGTGGGGGCCTAAGCTACTGAACTGAACTCTGTGGGAGGTCCAGTGAGTTGGAGATATCTTTGAAGCATCTCCTGACTCGTACTTCTCAGTGATCTTTTCTCTGAGTTGCTTGGATTCTGTCTTCATGTTGTAATTGCAGCAGGAATACTGATGAACCAGAGACTGGACCTCCCAGACACACATGTGTTCACTACAATCACTTCACACATCGACTGCACTCAGGTCGTCTCCAGCTCACTGCTGCATCAACCAGCTGCACTTCTGCTGAGTTAGTCAGTCACTTTAAAGGGCTGAATACTTATTCAACACTTATTTTACACTTTATATTTTTAATTAATTGACATTATTTTGTAAAAATCTGTTTTCACTTTGACATGAAAGAAGCTTTTTTTGCAAATTCTTGACAAAAAAAGCCAAATTATACTGAACATGATTTCATGTATAAAAGCAACAAAAGGATGAAACATACAAGGGGCTGAACACTGGATACAATGTAAATTCACACATTTAAGACTTTAATATACAAACTAAAGTATCATGACTTCTGATCATCAATATTTGATCGATCGTTAATGAGGAACTGAAACAATAAACTTCATTCTCAGGTTTCTTTGCAGAAACAGAAACAGAAAGGTGTCGATGTTAGTGATGCTCGTGATGCTCGCGATGCTCGCGATGCGCGTGACTGTGCTCGCGATGCTCGTGACTGTGCTCGTGATGCTCGTGATGCTCGCGATGCTCGCGATGCTTGTGACTGTGCTCGTGATGCTCGTGACTGTGCTCGTGATGCTCGCAATGCTCGTGACTGTGCTCGTGATGCTCGTGACGCTCGCAATGCTCGTGATGCTCGTGATGCTCGTGACTGTGCTCACGATGCTCGCGATGCTCGCGATGCTCGTGATGCTCGCGATGCTCGTGACTGTGCTCACGATGCTCGTGATGCTCGTGACTGTGCTCGCGATGCTCGCGATGCTCGCGATGCTCGTGATGCTCGTGATGCTCGTGACTGTGCTCGCGATGCTCGCGATGCTCGTGATGCTCGTGATGCTCGTGACTGTGCTCACGATGCTCGTGATGCTCGTGACTGTGCTTGCGATGCTCGCGATGCTCGTGACTATGCTCGCGATGCTCGTGATGCTTGTGATGCTCGCGATGCTCGCGATGCTCGTGACTATGCTCGTGATGCTCGTGATGCTCGTGATGCTCGTGATGCTCGTGATTGTGCTCGCGATGCTCGTGATGCTCGCGATGCTCGCGATGCTCGTGATGCTCGTGACTATGCTCGCGATGCTCGTGATGCTCGTGATGCTTGTGACTGTGCTCACGATGCTCGTGATGCTCGTGACTGTGCTCACGATGCTCGTGATGCTGGTGATGCTCGTGACTATGCTCGTGATGCTCGTGATGCTCGTGACTGTGCTCACGATGCTCGTGATGCTCGTGACTATGCTCGTGATGCTCGTGATGCTCGTGATGCTCGTGATGCTCGTGATTGTGCTCGCGATGCTCGCGATGCTCGTGATGCTCGTGACTGTGCTCACGATGCTCGTGATGCTCGTGACTATGCTCGTGATGCTCGTGACTGTGCTCACGATGCTCGTGATGCTCGTGACTGTGCTCGTGATGCTCGTGATGCTCACGATGCTCGCGATGCTCGCGATGCTCGTGATGCTCGCGATGCTCGTGATTGTGCTTGCGATGCTCGTGATGCTTGCGATGCTCGCGATGCTCGCGATGCTCGTGACTATGCTCGCGATGCTCGCGATGCTCGTGATGCTCGTGACTGTGCTCGCGATGCTCGTGATGCTCGTGATGCTCGTGATGCTCGTGACTGTGCTCGCGATGCTCGTGATGCTCGTGATGCTCGTGATGCTCGTGACTGTGCTCGCGATGCTCGCGATGCTCGTGACTGTATTCGCGATGCTCGTGATTGTGCTTGCGATGCTCGTGATGCTCGTGATGCTCGCGATGCTCGCGATGCTCGTGACTATGCTCGCGATGCTCGTGATGCTCGTGACTGTGCTCGCGATGCTCGTGATGCTCGTGATGCTCGTGATGCTCGTGATGCTCGTGATGCTCGTGACTGTGCTCGCGATGCTCGTGATGCTCGCGATGCTCGTGATGCTCGTGATGCTCGTGACTGTGCTCGCGATGCTCGTGACTGTGCTCGTGATGCTCGCGATGCTCGTGACTATATAGTCGCGATGCTCGTGATGCTCGTGACTGTGCTCGCGATGCTCGTGATGCTCGTGACTGTGCTCGCGATGCTCGTGATGCTCGTGACTGTACTCGCGATGCTCGTGATGCTCGTGACTGTGCTCGCGATGCTCGTGATACTCGTGATGCTCGTCCGACTGTGACTGTTGTAAAATGAGTTTGTCGTCCGATCGGTCTGAACATTGATGTCAATCTGTTGATTTATTCCTAATTCATTCGTTAGAAGGCCGATAATAATCTTGCTGGTCTGACAGAAAGAAAATATTATTGAGATTACTTTGAATCAGAAATGAATTAAGCTGCAACATAACGTAATGTGACATAAAGTCAAGAGGTGTAAGTACTCTATAGATTCAACACATCAGATCATAAAAGATCTCCAGTGTCTCTTCATACGAGATAATAGTATTCACACACATGCACACACATGCACACACATGCACACAATCAAGGCTCTAACAGGATGGACACCAGCTGCAGCATGTCTTTGTTAAATAATCTCGTCTCTTATCGACTCCTGAGTTTAACAAACATCTGCTTCTACATGATCTTGTTTCTATTGTCCTCCATCAACGTGTTGTATTGATGCAGACTAAAGATAATCCTGTGAAACCAGAAGGACAGTGATGGGGAGACTCCGAGGCCAAGACGGTAGAGAAGACGGGTCAAACGCCTGCTGTTTAAATTATATTTAATGAAATCAAAGCTCATGGTGGTCGACCTAAACACACACAGCTTCCCTCTGACTGAGACGAAGATTTCATTATGAAGCACTGTAGAAACCATGAAGTAAATATCATCATATCTCCCCTCAGTGGGAGGAACCAGATCCTCGTGGGCTTCCGTTCTGCTCTTCATGTGATTACGAACAGGAAGTGTCTGAGTGCTCTCTGCAGGGCTGCATGAGGCTCTGCTGTGCAGACTCCAGAGCTCAGAGTGTTGCCTTCAGGCGCTTTGAGGGGATCCGTGCATTTAACTTCCCCCATAATGTTCAGCTGGACTCTGCATTCTTTGTGCTTTATCAACTTTAGCAGTGATTCTCCAGTAACGCGTTTCTGCTGGTGCCCACTGGAGGCTGCAGTGTTCATGAACACCACAACAGGAAGCTGTTTCTTTACAGAACGAACAGATGATTTAGGAAACACTGTGACGCTTGGTGCTGCAGTAAAAGGCATGAAATCACAAGTGTTCATCCTCTGGGGAGCAGGACTGTAGAGACGTAGACGTGGCGGGAATCCTCCCATTGAATGTTTGTCAGTATGAAGCTCTCTGTCTGTCTGTTTGTTGTGGGTTTTTGTGTTCTCTACACGTCCTCGGCCATGATTACGTCAATAACATCCAATGATATCCTCGTGATATCTATGACTGGCATTATGCGCATCATGTTCCTGTAGCGGTAGCTTAGCGGTAGCTTAGCTCCAGCAGCGACTCCTTTGTGAGGTTGTGTGCCACTTTGGAAATGATCATCTATCAATTAAAAATGCTTCATCTTTTGGTTCCATCTTCTCTAATCGGAGGATTTCATGTTAAATTGAATCTGTTTGCGTCGGTTGTTTTAAATCACTTCCCTCGGGGGGAACTTGAAGATGGGAATCCTCCATTTATTATTTGACCTGAATATCAAACAATTAACTCGATATTAACAAACACAATGATGAATTGCCGTCCTAATTGGTGGCAGATTGGTTCCATTGGCAGTGTTTTACAGTGTTTTACTGTGTTTTAAATCCCGCTCTTGTTAAGAGCAATAACAGAAGAGATGTGAATCCAATAAACAGAGAAAATAAAGCTCTCTGTGTCCAACTCGACACCTCTTCAACCCTCCTCCTCTCCTCTCCCTCCCACTCTCTGTGCCTCTCTCGTCCACGTTCACTTAGCCTCCCATGTAACCGACAGGCTGCAGTCACGGAGGTGAACGGCACGGCAGCCATGTTAATGCCATCAACTCCCACGTTCTGCCAATTAGAGCTGCTGGCGGGTTCGGATGATGGAGCTATTAAAAGAGACGTGTCGGGGGGGGGGCTGACAGATGGATCCGAGCGTCCTCTGTCTAAATAAAACCCGCCCACAGATGACACGTCTCACCTCCACAGAGAGAACCGGTAAATGTAGCCGATGGGAGGAAATAACACCTGAACACTGAAAACACTGTGAGGTGGATGTAAAGGAGGGTCAGTGAAGGCAACACCAACAACAACAACACCTGTCAACAAGTCAGGACGGAAACGATGGAGAGGCGACGGGAGGGAAGGAGGAGGCAGAGTGGAGGAGACAAGAGGACGGGAGGAGGTGATTGAGGAGATGCAGGGGTGAGGAAGGAGGAGGGAGAGAGGAGGAGACAAGAGGACGGGAGGAGGTGATTGAGGAGATGCAGGGGTGAGGAAGGAGGAGGGAGAGAGGAGGAGACAAGAGGACGGGAGGAGGTGATTGAGGAGATGCAGGGGTGAGGAAGGAGGAGGGAGCGATAACGGGAGATAATGGGAGGTTGTGATCTCAAATTGAAGGAGCTGATGAGAGGAGGTGACGAGACGTCTTCCTCCAGGATTCCTGCAGAAAGATGTTCAAACCGAAAGATGCAAGTAGGAAGTGATATGAAAACAAACGTCCTCTTATTTCTGTTCTGTTCTAATTCGTACTCGTTGATTTCTAGGATTCACCAAAGTTTTCTTTTTTATATTCTCGGTCAGAACATTGAACGAGGTCAAGACAAAGAACATCTTGTTTTCTCTCCACACAAGTTTCACATTTGAGGAACATAAGCAAACGCATTAATATCAAATCATCAAATGTAGATTATCGATACACTATTGATCCAAGTCGGACTGGATGACATTGATTGTGTTCTGAACGTCTTACGTTTTGCTGTATCATCATCTGACAATCTGGAAAATCACACCATTCCTTTCTTCATGTGTACCATCTGCCTTTTCTTTGGTGGCATCGCTCTCATTCGTCCCCGTGTGCCCGAGGATTTGCAACCGCTGCCCTTATAAGGTGTTTCGGGGCGTGTCCTATGATAATGATTACCTGTAATGATCGGTAGGATTCGTCATTAAGAACATCTGGTGAGAGCAGATTTGGATGCTTGAGAACGTTTGATTCTGAGAGAAAACGTAAAATACATTTCAGAAAATGTTGCTGCATGAAGACCAACGTGTGCCAACTCTACTCTACCATCACGTTATTATTCAGAAATTCAAGTACAAACACGGACTTTGTGTCCCTGGAACTTTTCCACGTAGGACTTCAAATGATCATGAATAGTTTTGAAGAGCTTTATTTTGAAGGTGCATTGTAACGTCCAGGACCGACCGTTTAACAAACAGCGGCACTTCAGTACAAAAGCACTTCAGCAATGCAGGTGTTCAGAGAAAAACGTTTGTTCTGATAACATCTTCATTCTGTGCATGAAGTCAGAATCTGTCAAATCAAACTCATTAATCCTGGAGGATAAAACTTCAACTCTGCCGTGAAATATCATCTTTTTATTATTGTTTGTTTTAAGAAAGGAAGGAGACCTGAATCATTCATCTTCGCTGATCATCATGAATGACTTTGGAATGAATGCAATTGAGAATCTATGTCTCTGCACATTCATGAGATGATTTAGTTATTCTTGGTTCTTCTCTTTTATGTGTTTGTACATCTTCCTCAGGACTGGACTCACACCGGACCACTTCAGACCCGTCAGCAGATCCAGAATCCACAGGAGTTGAGCTGCGATCATTGCAGAGAATCACAAACTGAAGATGTAGTTTTACAGCTAAGTTGACGAAGCTTCTGATCAGGCATTCGTTTGGTTGTAGCAGCGTTTGTACACAACAGAGAGATTCGATGATTAATGAAACGTATATCTCATCTTTCACACAAGTGCCTGTGACTGACAGCTCTCCTGCAGTAACCTGCACCCGTCTGGATCCCTGTGCAGCACAAAACAAACACTTAGAAATCTCTGAACTAGCAGCTGACCCCTGCAGCAGGTGTAATCTGTGGATCAGCAGCAGATGGTTGAAATCAGCTACGTTTCAACATCATCCAGTCAGTCGAACAAACTGTTCAGGCCTTTTGCTTCTCCACCGAGGATGCAAACTAAACCTCCTCATCTTGTTTTAGTGTTGACATTCAATGAAGCTTCTGTTTCTGCCGGATAAACAAATATGATAACGTGGTGTTTGGGTCATCCCTGTTGGGCAGCAACATCTCTCTCCGTGAATTACTTCCTCATGTTTATTATAAATGTGCCAAATATTTATAACCAATGGCTTCAATTACAGATCATTTCCAGTGCAGGTTGGTTTACAAGAACAACACTGTCAGATCATATGTGACACCTGTCCGTCTTCATTCAATGGGTTTACTATCAAATGATTAGTGCTCCAAATGTAGAAAGCAACTTCATCGATGCAATGTGGGCCTCCCCTCTAATGCTGCCTCTCTGGAGAGAGACACTCCAAACAACACCGGAGTGGCTAGTTAAACCTCCCCTGAATCAGGCTGGTCTCATCAATACCTACAAACATAATGCAATTCAAAAGATATCCCAATGGATCATTCAGTATGTTATCTACCTAATCTTAAACAAAGACATGTAAATACCACAAAATCACTCACAGGGAGGAGAGGTTGATGGGACCAACAAACAGAGATCTTTCCTAACCCTAACCCTAACCCTAACTCAACCTAACTAAGCAGTTTAGTTGTCTCAACCTAACTAAGTAGTTTAGTTGTCTGAACCTAACTAAGCAGTTTAGTTGTCTAAACCTAACTAATCAGTTTAGTTGTCTCAACCTAACTAAGTAGTTTAGTTGTCTCAACCTAACTAAGCAGTTTAGTTGTCTAAACCTAACTAAGTAGTTTAGTTGTCTCAACCTAACTAAGCAGTTTAGTTGTCTCAACCTAACTAAGTAGTTTAGTTGTCTCAACCTAACTAAGCAGTTTAGTTGTCTAAACCTAACTACGTAGTTTAGTTGTCTAAACCTAACTAAGCTGTTTAGTTGTCTAAACCTAACTAAGTAGTTCAGTTGTCTAAACCTAACTACGTAGTTTAGTTGTCTAAACCTAACTAAGCTGTTTAGTTGTCTAAACCTAACTAAGTAGTTCAGTTGTCTAAACCTAACTACGTAGTTTAGTTGTCTAAACCTAACTAAGTAGTTCAGTTGTCTAAACCTAACTAAGTTGTTTTGTTGTCTAAACCTAACTAAGTAGTTTTGTGTGAAGACGGAAGTTTAATTTGAAAGAACTATTCATGTAACGAGAAATTGACACGTGTTGCTGGACAAGCTTTTGTAGAAAAGACATCCTAACTGTTGTATAAGAATGTGTTGAATAATGGATCATCCTCTGGAGATCATGGATGTGCTTTGTACAATCCATGTCAATCAGTCTTTTTGAAAAATGATATGGTCAAAGATCACATTTTGTCCTGATGGGGAATGGGGCAACGGCCACAAATAATTACAATTTATCATCGAGACAACCAAAACACTACCATGTATCCTCTGGGGACCATGAATGAATTCAATGTCAATTTGAAAGGGAAAACATAATGAGTTCACTGCAGTCAGAAACCTGTGATCTCTGGGGGAGTAAGAATGGATATTTCATGACAATCTGATCAGTAGTTGAGATCAATAGAAACATAGAAACACGTGAGGAATAATCTCCCTCTTCACAAAAAGCAGCTCTTTACATTGGCTGACACTGTAACTGCCAGGCGGTCATGTTGTTACCAAGGTGCCCATTCCATATTTCAGCTTTGCTTTCAATCACTTGCATCCGTCCCGCGGTAACCTTCAGCGCAGACGTTCTGCTGGGAGACAATGAGATCTCCGTTCTTTTGATTCTTGGCTCAGTTTGAGCAGACGGAGCCTTTAATCAGCCCGGTCCGACCCAGAGACGACACACGTCCTCCAATTTCACCACGTTTCATCTCCCCCACCTTTGAAATGCAGAACTTCCACTTATGGCTTTCGCTTGTCACAGGATCAATACATTTCTGTACATCCTGAGAGAATAACATGCTATTCATTTTGCTGGAGAGGATGGATAGTGACGGCGCCTTGCCTACCTTTTTTTAAAAGCATGATGTTCTGTAATCCTGAGTGACAGAGCAGCTCAGGAAGAGGACGCCGGAGCTTGAACTTTAAACCCTCCATCCAGAGTCCTAGAGAGGTCCCCCCATCCCCGATGTAATCCGTGAGCTCACAGCGTTAAGTGCAGGAGGATTATTAGCACAGAGGCGACGTGTGGCAGCAGATAAAGCCTGGACCGCACGCGGGTTCGGCTTCAGCTCTCGAGGCCACGAAACCTCGACAGATGTTTGTGACCGCTGCTTTCTGTTTGCATTAAGCTGCAACGTGAAGACAACGGGGTCACCAGAAGGCCTCGGATCAAAGCGGTCCCTCTCATTTTCCTTCCTGGCTTGTCCAAAATATTTCAGAATTTCTATTCTTCAGAACAAATAGAAAAATGAAGATGAAGATTAAACACATGCATTGTTCAGGCTGTAAGTGAAGATTTAGGGTGACCATATTTTCTCACCTCAAACTTGAATCTTTAAGTCTACCACATGTTATTTTAAATGTGGTGACAATTTGGTGTTTTAAATATATTTTTCTGGACCAAAGACTTAATAAAAGAAGCTGACGTAGTCAAACCCATTGGTTTGTAAACTGATGTTTTGAAGCCTTGAGTTTGAGTATTTTGTCGGTCGCCATTTTTGATTACGGCCGCCGCCATGTTGTTTTTTGCAACCAGTGAACAGGAAGTGACCATATCTGGACTGAGGAGGAGACGTAGAGACCAGGTATACATCTCTATTAGAGACCTGTCAATCAGCGTGTAGCCCCGCCCTAAAGCATCCCCTGCTTTATGGTCTGTGTGACTCTAAATGGACCATCATGTACTAAATGAACATCATGCTGTATTGAAGAAGACTTGAAACTAGAGATTGAGACATAAACTCATGTTTACAATGTTTACTGAGGGAATAAATCAAGAGAGAAGTAGAGTCATTTTCTATAGACTTCTATACAACCAGAGGAGTCGCCCCCTGGTGGACACTAGAGAGAATGCAGCTTTAAGATGAGACTTTACTTGTGTCTGACCTTTGACTCTTTTTTTAGTTTTTAATATTACATTTATTGTTTTTATGTTTACGTAACTCTAACTATTGGCAGTAGATCCATATATCTCTAAGCTCAGTGTCTGCAGCTCTCTCTACTGTTCTCCACCAACCCCCCTCTTCACAGTTATGAATATTTCACATTAGCCGTGGGTGGCTGATGAAGTTGCATTGTTTAATGAGGAGTTTTTGTCGGTGTTGTCAGGTGGGTCTGTTTACCAGATCTCACTTTGTGGGAGGCTGGCATCTGTTTCTCTCCGACTGGAAAGCCCTGAGTGTCAGCTTGTTATAAAAACAACAACTCAACAATAGGGTTGGAAAATATTTAATATCTATACATGAAATAACAAGCAAGCAAATGCGTGGTAAACAAAAAAACCCACGAAAGCTTAATTGAAGATCTGCATGTAGGAAAAAAAGTATGCAGGAGCTTTAAAGCCAAAAAAGAGAAGTTCTGCAGACGGCTGGTTCAGTGTTTGTCTCTGTCAATACTCACAATAGAACAGTTTGTCTTCCTGAAACACTGAGCTTCACGGTCAGAGGACGAGAATAACTTCACCAGCAGCAAACAGAAAGTCTTCAGTCTTGAAGGAGCTGAGGGTCTCAGCAGACCTGCAGCTTTATGGACTTTGTTCCAGATATGTGGAGCAGAACAACTGAACGCTGCTTCTCCATGTTTAGTTCTGACTCTGGGAACAGGAAGTAGACCGGTCCCAGACGAGCTGAGGGGTCGGGATGGTTCATGAGGGAACAGGAAGTAGACCGGTCCCAGACGACCTGAGGGGTCGGGATGGTTCATAAGGGAACAGGAAGTAGACCGGTCCCAGACGACCTGAGGGGTCGGGATGGTTCATAAGGTGGCAGCAGATCAGAGATGTGTTTTGGTCCTGAACCATTCAGTGCTTTATAAACCAGCAGCAGGACTTTAAAGTCAAGTCTTTGTTGGACAGGAAGCCAGTGCAAAGACCTCAGAACTGGAGGGATGTGATCCACCCTCCTGGTCTTAGTGAGGACTCGAGTTGCAGCGTTCTGAATCAGCTGCAGCTTTCTGACGGACTTTTTACAGAGACCTGTGAACACACCATTACAGTAGTCCAGTCTGCTGAAGATAAATGCATGGACACGTTTTACCTGTTGAGACATAAGTCCTCTAATCCTTGATATATTCGTCAGGTGATAGGAGGCTGATCTTGTAATTGTCTTGATGAGGCTGTTCAGGTTGAGGTCTGAATCCATAACTACGGTAGATTTCTGGCTTGTTTGTGGGTTTTAACATCAGTGATTGAAGCTGAGCGGTGATTTTCAATCTGGTGTGGAGGAGAACTTCTGAATAAATAGTTCACTGGTGTTTTCAGAGATGTGACGCTTCGTCACAACCAGAGTCATTTCAATGCGGTATGTGTTAAATGTGTTAAAGCTTTCAGATCATATGTGATGGATGATGGAGGATATTGGGATGGTTCTACTTATAAGCGTCTACGTCAGTGGACAAAAAAGCAGTTTGAAAGCAAAAGCGGATTAAAATGACTCTGGATTGACAACGAAGCACCAAATCTATCTGGTTTGGGTTTAATTATCTTCAACATTACTTCCTTCATTGATGAATAATCCGTTTATATTGAGTTCTGCAGGGATGACATCATCTACACCGGTTTCTCTCCACAAACAGCTCGTTTATGATTCTCAGGTTTAGTTCATTGAGATAATCTTCACTAATGAACTCCCCTTTGATGATGGAAGTGTGAAGTAAAAAGCTGAAGTTAGTCTATAAAGGAACTCCACCACGGTCACAT
>CM051689.1:814945-827445 GCA_028022725.1 Lycodopsis pacificus | reverse complement strand
GAAAGGTCAGGGGGTCACCAACCTCTTTACGTATTTACCTCTGGGGACCGTGAATATATCTGAGCCACTTTTCACATCTAATCAACTGGCTGGCAGTTGTTGAATCTTTCTTTTTCCATTGAAAGCGAACCTTCTGGAGATCTGTCGGTGTTAGTTCCTGGCGGGTCACAGTTTGAAAGCAGAGGTTGTCTTCAGAAGGACGAGTCGGATTAATCAGCTGATCAGAGCCTTGAAGCAGGTTGAAGAGCTCTGCGTCCTCTCCTCTTCTGTAAGAAGACCTCCCTCTCTTCTTCTGTAAGAAGACCTCCCTCTCTTCTGTAAGAAGACCTCCCTCTCTTCTGTCAGAAGACCTCCCTCTCTTCTGTAAGAAGACCTCCCTCTCTTCTGTCAGAAGACCTCCCTCTCTTCTGTCAGAAAACCTCCCTCTCTTCTGTCAGAAGACCTCCCTCTCTTCTGTAAGAAGACCTCCCTCTCTTCTGTCAGAAGACCTCCCTCTCTTCTGTAAGAAGACCTCCCTCTCTTCTGTAAGAAGACCTCCCTCTCTTCTGTCAGAAGACCTCCCTCTCTTCTGTAAGAAGACCTCCCTCTCTTCTGTCAGAAGACCTCCCTCTCTTCTGTCAGAAGACCTCCCTCTCTTCTGTCAGAAGACCTCCCTCTCTTCTGTCAGAAGACCTCCCTCTCTTCTGTAAGAAGACCTCCCTCTCTTCTGTCAGAAGACCTCCCTCTCTTCTGTCAGAAGACCTCCCTCTCTTCTGTAAGAAGACCTCCCTCTCTTCTGTCAGAAGACCTCCCTCTCTTCTGGCAGGCACACCGGCCTCGCCGCTGACAAACAAACAAGCAGGAGAGAAAGCGACTGCCAAGAAATCCCTGAGCTCGAGGCAACATCCAAGCAGCTACTGTAGAAACGTAGGACGGAAATAATCCATCTGTGTTTGCAGCCAAAGACGTAACATCCACTGAACCGATGCTCCGGTTCAACCCGACCGCATCGCTGTGTGTGGAGCAGCAGATGGGATTCATTTGACCGTGTCCTCTTCTGTACTCTGCGTTTGAATGATGCCGTTACGGAGATGTACTTATCGACAGAGAGGAAAGCGAGCTTCTGTGGCTGTGATGATCCCTGTGAGCGAAATAGGTTAATGCAGCAGCAAACAACAACAACAGGACCGGGATTAAAGCAAACAACAAATGTAGAAGATTAAAGCTGCAGCCTCTCAGTCGTGCTGATGCAGAAATCCGACTCGGCTTCAAAGCATCCGAAGCATTATCGGCTATAAAAAGAATTTCCGTCGTTTGCAATTTTTGGACAAATTTACATTCAGGGCAGCGACTTTATTCCAACAGTCCACAGCTCAAGCTGCTGAAGTGCTTGATAGATTTAGGCTCTGGGTCAATCCTTTCTCCTTTTATTGAAGGAAATAAACTAAACTGCAGAAAGAGCAACGCACATGAAGAAGTGGCTCTTTAACGAAACATATTTAAGATTTAAAGTCTTTCAAAAAGGTCTGCAGATGGTTTCAGGTCAGCGACAGAATTCCATATTTACCAATTTAATGTCATGAAGCTCACTAACAGCTTTGTCGAGGTTTAATAAACCTCGTTCATATTTCTGCTCAGTATTTGATTGGTCTTGTGATGCTACACCAGTCTGGTGCTCTTCCTGTCACCTGAGCAGGTCCAGCTTCCTCTTGGGCTTCACCGAGTGCAGGGTGCTAAAAGGGGGCTAGCAGGGGGCTAACAGGGCGCTAACAGGAGGCTAACAGGGGGCTAGCAGGGTGCTAACAGGGCGCTAACAGGGTGCTAACAGGGGGCTAACAGGGTGCTAACAGGGGGCTAGCAGGGGGCTAGCAGGGTGCTAACAGGGGGCTAACAGGGTGCTAACAGGGGGCTAACAGGGGGCTAACAGGGGGCTAGCAGGGTGCTAACAGGTGGCTAACAGGGGGCTAGCAGGGTGCTAGCACGGGGCTAATTGTAGCAGGAAAAGGTAGCTGAACCATTGCTAGAGACATTAGCTGTGAGGTATTCAGGGGAAACCTGTAAGCAAAACATTACCAGCACAAAGAACCAGAAGAGAAGTTGGAGAACTCGGGAGTCAGAGGAAAAAAGGATGATAATAATACATTTTAAAATACAGCAATAAAGATGCAACCCCACGCCTACGATGGACATGTGAATCACGGTGATGTGCTTAAAGCAGGATGTGATGAGGCTGATCTTTACTGCTGTATTGATCGCTGCTGATGTGCTGTAGAGTCCTGCAGGGCTCCGACACCGAGACCCGTACCTGGCCCTCACCCATGTCGTTGAGGCTCCACCTGGCTGAAGCCAGCGGAGCCCGGAGCCCGACCTCAGCAATATTTTTACTTAATTTGATCCATTACTGTCAGGCTAATGCAATGCACTGACACTCTCTCCCTCTTCCCACTTGGCATTGCTTATCCACTTGAAGCTAATGACACACATGGACACGGTGCTGGCAGAGAGAGAGAGACTTCTCAAATAAATGAGTCCGAAGCTTCAGGCAGCACACTGGAACACCAGCTCCAACACGGTGCTGGTGCTTAAAGGGCCAGTGTGGATATGAATCTGGTAAAAATATATGTTGTGGAAAAGGGAAAATATGAACAAAGACTGATTTATAAACAAAATGTTGCACAATAGTGCAGCTCTACGCAGCTCTCAGCCTCTTACCGCTCAGAGGTTTGGTTGAACGTTGAGTCACAAACATTTAAATCACATAAAGGAAGGAAGACATCGAAAGAACCGGATAATTCTCTGAGGCGTCTGAGACAGAGAAGGACTACAACCTCAATTCATCAGGTGGCCACGAACTCCAATGGGATTATAAAGCTGTACGTTAGCAGATGTTTGCTAACATGTTATAACAGCTTTATAAGGTGACCGAGTCCTTCAACCCACACAACCACATCAGGCTTTTATTCCTTCCCTCTAACTCAAAGAATTTTCAAAATGAAATGTAACGGTCGCAGTTTTACGACCCACGCTTAACGTTATGCTTTGAATTAAAATAAGTGTGTTTATGACCTCACTGAACTGATGTACATAAACTAATCTGGAGTTACGTAACGTAGTTAAACCAGGTCACCCGACACACGTTAACGTGGACTCGTTGACTTCGGGACACAGACGACGGTCTCCTGGGTGAAAGTCTTTTATTTTGTTGCTCTTTAAACTGCGTCACATGACTTCCTCCTTTGTCATAATTACATTAAAAGTCAGTTAATATGTGAAGTGTCTACGCAAGAAAGACCAGATCAACTTGTTAATGCAATTAAACAAATGAAGGTGCTATTATTTCTCACAGCACCTCGATGTGTTTGACAGAATGCATCAACGCGTCCGATGTGCTAATCCATCGTAACGCACAGACTGTGATTCACTTCAACCTCTTCCTGTCTGTCAGGTTGCTCCTCAGTCCAATAAACAGCTCGTAAACAAACCCAGCAGGGGGCGCTGTGGACCGGTTACATCCTGGAGACCCACATGAAACACAACTCCCTGATGAAGAAATACCAGTCTGGCTGTAATTATGTTTTTGGGATGAGACAAAATGATCAAACCACGGAGGACATCACTCTGGGTTCACTCCACTTAGATATGAAATAGTTTGGCAGCGTTCACCCCGAACACCTTAAAACAGCAGAGTAATAATCATCTGTCTGAAGCAAATGTAGAAGTGATCCATTATTCTGCGAGCTGGATCCACACATACCACTTTCTTTACTGCGTTCAATCAAACCCAACACCAACAGCTGAACCAAGGGTAACTGCAAGGCTGCCATTTGGACGCTTTCATTTCCATCCGTCCTCTCTGCTCCTCCATCTACTTCCAATTACGCAGAGAGGACACGGCGATCTAAGAGAAGCAGCCGGAGGTAACGCGGCATTTAGTCTGGCTCAAAGGGCACGGAACAAGTGGACCGCTATGAGGTACTTACTCCAACAGAAGCATCGACACAGCAGTGACAAAAACAACCAAATTACACTTTTTAACAAAACAAAAACCGACTTCTTTTGCACTGAAAGGATGAACTCAAGTAGTGAATGAGACGGTTGGGAGAGTTCAGAGGTCAGTTTCACGGTCAGGTGTTGTGTCTTTTATCTTAGATACGGATCAGAAGCTGCTGACGGTCAGTGACGATAGTCAATCAGTTTATTTCAACCATTCACAGATTTAGATTCACAAACTCTTTTCAGGAATATTAATGTAATGGTTGGTTCGCACTGAAAACATGTTCAAGTGTTTGTTCTGCTTTGGCGTTTACATTATTTAGCGTGTTGGTAAGATGTAAGTTTTATTTTCAGTGTGATTTCACCGGGAACAGGTTCTTCCTGTCCTTTCTTTCACTTCCTCTTCTTTCTGCTGTTGCCTTTACATTCCAGTCAAATATCACGGCAGGTTGTGACAGTCAGGAAACACCCTCGACTGGTTTCACGAACTGGGACACGAATTGTGAGATTTCTGTATCATGACTTGCTGTGACACTGTGTTGTATATTCATGAGGTGAGACTTCTTAAAAAACTAGCACATCATGGAATTTTCACTCAATCTTCCGAATCATTTTTGAGAAGCATTGATGCATCTTTGAAGAAGCCAATGTAGGAAAATGTACGAGGAACTGGATGGACGATGAGATTCAGGGACTTCCATCAGTCATTCAATTTCATCAACGTTAATTATTACATTTTTGTTCCAAGAATGTTTTATTTTAGCCTTTGGTTGTTGTTAGCTCCACCCTCTCGTGTCACTTCTGCTTGAAAAAAACCAAGATGGCGTCGACCAAAAGCAACATGGCAACGGACAAAAACAAGATGGAGACGGACAAACACCGAGATGGAGACGGACAAAAACCAAGATGGAGACGGACAGAAACAGAGATGGAGACGGACAGAAACCAAGATGGAGACGGACAGAAACAGAGATGGAGACGGCCAAACACAGAGATGGAGACGGACAAAAACCAAGATGGAGACGGACAGAAACCAAGATGGAGACGGACAGAAACCAAGATGGAGACGGACAAACACCGAGATGGAGACGGACATAAACCAAGATGGAGACGGACAGAAACAGAGATGGAGACGGACAGAAACCAAGATGGAGACGGACAGAAACAGAGATGGAGACGGCCAAACACAGAGATGGAGACGGACATAAACCAAGATGGAGACGGACAGAAACCAAGATGGAGACGGACAGAAACCAAGATGGAGACGGACAAACACCGAGATGGAGACGGACATAAACCAAGATGGAGACGGACAGAAACCGAGATGGAGACGGACAGAAACCAAGATGGAGACAGACATAAACCAAGATGGAGACGGACAGAAACCGAGATGG
Source organism: Lycodopsis pacificus (assembly GCA_028022725.1). Lineage (NCBI taxonomy): Eukaryota > Metazoa > Chordata > Actinopteri > Perciformes > Zoarcidae > Lycodopsis > Lycodopsis pacificus. Next base: position 822,079 of record CM051689.1, on the reverse strand, counting down.
AGACGGCCAAACACAGAGATGGAGACGGACATAAACCAAGATGGAGACGGACAAAAACCAAGATGGAGACGGACAGAAACCGAGATGGAGACGGACAGAAACCGAGATGGAGACGGACAGAAACCAAGATGGAGACTGACATAAACCAAGATGGAGACGGACATAAACCCAGATGGAGACCGCTAGATGTGTGAAACAAGAAACTCGAGACAACGTCCTGAGAATCACGTCCAGACATTGTTCGTATTTGGTGATTTATTTAGCACAATAAATGAAACACCTGAATGGTAAGTCATTCTTTTCTGTGGTGGTAACAGAAGTTCAGCTTGAGTTGTAAGCTTCAGTATATTGCTGTTCCTGCATTAATATCTCTCCCTGAGGACTGATGGCAGAGTTGCATCATCTGTATTGATTATAACTCTTTGTGAATTAGCAAGGGCCAAACAGAGCGGGCGCCCCTGTGAACCCTGGGATAAGGTTGTCATGGGAACGTCGCTGGTGCCGCAGGGCAGCCAAAGAGAAAACAAAAAGTCAGCAGCGCGTGATGCCGGTCAGAGCCTCGGCCAGGTTCACTGCTCCAACTCGTTCTGTTCTCCATGCGGTCCCACGTGGACCCGGTCGGACACTGTTGCCTTGGAAACATAGCCGTGAGACTGTACAGAGAGAGGGAGAGAGAGATTTGATTTTTTAGAAAACTTTATTTTCTTAAAACATGAAAACATTGCCATGGCAATAAATTCGACCCAAATCAACAAAACAAAACACAAAAACAATCAAAACAGTTTATTTTCATCACATTTTCAAGGAACATTGAATATGAGTCCATGTTGTTCATGTTTTTGTTCATGTTCAGACTCTTTAGACTGTTTCACTGAATGATGGTCCACCCGTCTCCTCCACCCTCACCTCTTGGGCCACACTTGTCTCCTCCACCCTCACCTCTTGGGCCACACTTGTCTCCTCCACCCTCACCTCTTGGGCCACACCCGTCTCCTCCACCCTCACCTCTTGTCCTTCTCTCCCACAGCTGTAACATTTAAAATCATCAGTCTTCGCAAAAATGACAGTCGAAGTCCTCTACAGTGATGTTGAACACGAGGTTCACCTCCCTGCTCCTGTTGCTGGGGATCATGAGGGGACAGGGGATCATTAACAGCGGGGACTTAAAACCAGAGGACATTCTCCTAACCGGAGACACCACCTTCCCGTGTTTGGCCAGCTCTCTGATGATGTCATCGTTCCTAATGAACGGAGGAACGTTGGACACAGTGACTTTCACTGCCGGTGAGCTGAGAGCGTGAGCAGGTAGGAAAAGATCGCCCACCTCCATCCCGTTCTCAAAAGGAAGAAAACAAACCTGACTTGAAAGCACAGGAATTGGTTGATGGTTGCTAAGCAGCGTTAATGGCAGTGAAAGGTAGCAGCGCTCTTCAGCTGATTACTGTAGTAATTGTTTGATAGGTGTGTTTGTCTGCAGCTAATCCCCCGTGTTTACAACAAAGCATGGATTCCAATTAGAGCCGGCTAATCACACCACAGCACACACTGGTCCAATCAATCAAAGGCTGCAGGAGAGATGAGGGAGGTGACAACTCAAACACCTCACGAGGCTTCTGTTCTTCCTCTTCACCGTCCACACTGCACAACGCTGTGAAGCTGCGTCTTTCTGGATCTATTGATGGAGTCGTGGGAATCGATACCAGATGTAAACACTGCAGTCCGTCTCCGGTGTGGATTGTATACCTGCATACATTTGTTCTGCTCCACTAACTGCTGCATGTAAACCAGCATCCATCCCAGAGTGGGAGTGTTTTTATATCGATGGTGCAAATGAAAGAAAGAAAGTGTTGCTCCAACTCGCTCTCACTCACAACTGGTCAAATACAGACGCAGCTTTTATAGTTTGTATGAGACGCAGCGGTTCAACTAAGTCCAATGCAAACACCTTCACATCACTATGTACCAGAGTAACAGACGCAGTATACAGACAGAGGTCAGTGGACCTTCACTCAGGAGACCGCTGACCGTGTCCTGTGCCAAGATTCAATTTGCTTCATATTTATTCTCCATATTATCGACCAAAGATCTTCCTCATTGCCTCATCTTTACTACATTTTATAAAAAGAAAAAAAACAAGTTTAATGAAATCTTACGTAAAGAGATAAAGATGAAACACCAAAGTCTGGTTTACATGTTGTGCTACCTTGTCATTTGCACGTGTCTTCATCATTTCAAGTGTTGATTGTAAAAATGAATGTTATCGTCATAGTTGACTTATTTTACTTTACTAATGCCACATATGTAAGTCATGTAACAAACTAACTTATTTTAAACATAAACACAATATTTTTCTGATCCTTTTGAAGTTAACCCATAACGTTGGGAGTTCATTTTGAAAAGACACCATACAAGTAACAAGGCTGGTCTCATCAGCATTCAAGGCCAAACTTACCAAAAAATAAAGCTGCGTAATTCCAAGCTGTCCCATGAAACTATTTCATATGTTATCCACGTAATCATGATGAGGGTTATTTTAATCCAACCGATCTTTCGCAAAACCTAAATAAGTAGTTTAGTTGTCTCAACCTAAGTAGTGTTGTTGTCTAAACCTAACTAAGTAGTTTAGTTGTCTCAACCTAACTATGTAATTTTGTTGCCTCAACCTAAGTAGTGTTGTTGTCTAAACCTAACTAAGTAGTTTAGTTGTCTCAACCTAACTAAGTAGTTTAGTTGTCTCAACCTAACTAAGTAGTTTTGTACTAGGTAGTAACTAACAGATATTGTCTTTATTGATTTATCTGCAGATTATTCTCTTGAATGATAAACTAATTGTTTCATTTGTAAAATGTCAGAAAAGTCCTTCCAACTCCTCACAGTTTAGAAGCAAACGTTTGGCATTTTTATTTGGAAGACGTTTAAGTGTTGTTTAAAACAGATTCATCTTTTGTGGATCCACTAATCGATTTATCGACAGCGACTGAGAAGAACAACACAAGCTAACAAACATGGATGTAAATAATACAAAAATTAAAATGTTCTAGAATTGACTTCAAGAATGTTTGAAAAGAAAGGAAGGATTCAACACACTGAATTCAACACACTGAAGAGAAATGTAACGTGAAAGGTTGAGTTTCTCTCTAAAGCTCAAACTGAATCTTGATTCAGCTGTGACTTGATGAGTAAGATAACCAATCACAAACAGCCGTGGTGATGATGATGCTTTTCCCAGATCCCAGTTTTTTTAGCTAAAGCAGTTCATGTTTCTTCTGAAATCTTTTTTTCGTAGCCGACACCTGATTTTGTTGTTTCCAGAATTAAAAGTAGAAAAAACTGATATGTTAAGAGACATTGAAGGCAGTGATGAACAGCACGCCGATCCGATATCTGCAGAGCAGGATGATCAAACAGAAACACAAGCCACAAACAAATGTGAGCACTGAATCCCACTAAACCCAAAAAGTAGTGATACACCATGAACCCAGAAGCTTTTAATCTCGTCTCTAGTCTCAGCAGCTTGTTGACGAGACGCAGCAGAAGACTCGGCTTCCTTCTGTTTCCTCCCAACAGAAAGCTGCATGTGTTCTCAAACCTTCCCATCGTCAGTAAGCTTCTATTCAGCGGGGCGTCTGGCAACTCAAGGCAAACTGCTCTTTCCCTCTAACACGGCTGCTGTCAATCATCAGGACCCCCCCCCCCCCCCCCCCACCAACTGCCTGACTGCCTGGGGGGAGATCGCCCTCTGTTGTCTGCAGTCAGCACTGCATGGAGGGATAGATTATGAATGATTGATTGATGGCTGATGGATGATGGATGGATGGATGGATGGATGGATGTAATGATTGATTGATGGCTGATGGATGATGGATGGATGGATGATGGATGGAGGGATAGATTATGGATGATTGATGGATGTAATGATTGATTGATGGCTGATGGATGATGGATGGATGGATGATGGATGGAGGGATAGATTATGGATGATTGATGGATGGAATGATTGATTGATGGGTGATGGATGGATGGATGGATGGATGACGGATGGATGGATGGAATGATTAATTGATTGATGGATGGAATGATTGATTGATGGCTGATGGATGATGGCTGGATGGATGATGGATGGATGGATGGATGGATGATGGATGGATGGCTGATGGATGATGGCTGGATGGATGATGGATGGATGTATGGATGGAATGATTGATTGATGGCTGATGGATGGATGATGGATGGATGGATGGATGGATGGATGGATGATGGATGGATGGATGGATGGAATGATTGATTGATTGATGGCTGATGGATGGATGGATGATGGATGGATGGATGATGGATGGATGGATGGATGGATGGATGGATGATGGATGGATGGATGGAATGATTGATTGATGGCTGATGGATGGATGGATGATGGATGGATGGATGGATGGATGATGGATGGATGGATGGATGGATGGATGGATGGATGGATGGATGATGGATGGATGGATGGAATGATTGATTGATGGCTGATGGATGGATGGATGGATGGAATGATTGATTGATTGATTGATGGATGATGGATGGATGGATGGATGGATGGATGGATGATGGATGGATGGATGGATGGAATGATTGATTGATGGCTGATGGATGGATGGATGGATGGAATGATTGATTGATTGATGGATGATGGATGGATGGATGGATGGATGATGTCACATGTCACATGTCATATGGGCGACGGTAGCTAAGTGGAGGGCTGGGCCGTCCTTGATTGGCGGTTCGATCCTCCAGCAAGACTCTGAACCCCAAATCCGCTCCCGTAGCCGTGCCGACAGAGTGACCTGTCGCTCTGGATCAAAGCGTCGGCTAAACGACGGTAATGTTTGACATCAGGCCAGTCTCACCAAACCCATTCTTGCTTTTTGTGTATATTTTACGGCATGTCGTCTGCAAACATAAACAACGCTCAGAGTTAGTGACGCAGTACAAACAGTGAGGAAGACTACTGATGGAGGGAGGAAGAGGAGACGGGTCAAACAAACACAGGACTTTAAACCAGGAGACCCTAAAGTGCTGCTGAGTATTTGAGAAATGACATTTGCGATGTTTCATTGTTTTCATGTTATGTAGTTTAACTACGTTTAATTCTTATTTTAATGTTTTTCATGAACCTGAGTGGTCTTGCTTCCTAAATATGACTCGGGTTGTTTCAGAGTAACGATGAGTATAAAAGCTTAAAAAAGCCTAAAATTCATAATCATGACACGTGTAATGTCCTTATATAGTCTTTCTATTCATACGACTTCCCATCAGATCATCTTGATGACGTCCTATCATATTATCATATTCTACCTTTCTTTAAACAAGCTGATCGAACATTAACCCAACACACAGAGCGGCGGGTCACGAGGCGCCGGATGAACAGGAAGTACTTGACTGTGAGGACACGGCTGAGGTGGAGTCAACAGGTGAAGTGGTTTAAAGCGTAATAACGACCCGAATAAAAGCAGGTGAAGGCGATGAGCACTGAGACGTGTTTGAGCAGCTTGTTGCAGCTCAGCTGTGATGTGATGCGTTATATTCTCCAGTGTCAGGTCCTCTGGGAGAGGAGCTGACGTCCTGAACTCTCTGTGCTCACCACAGCTGTTCTAACATCTCAACGTGACCAAACAAACAGACACAACAACTTCTTCATGTCGCCCTTTTTCCTTTTCTCTCCCTCTTCTCCCTCTTCCCCCTCTTCCCCCTCTTCTCCCTCTTCTCCCTCTTCTCCTCTTCTCCTTTCATTGATGTCGGGCTTTTCATGAGCACAGGAGCAGCACTCAGAAGGACGTTTTCTCTCCCTTCTGCATCGCCACAAAGAACGCTTTCAATTTTTAATGCATGAGCTCAGAGAGAAGACGCCCAACAAGAGGGAGCGGAGTAGTAACGACGAGCTTTAAGCACATGAGAGTTGTACTTTGCTCTGAATATCCTCTCCGCTTTCAGCTGAAGAGAAGAGGCGGATTGAGAGCTGCAGGATGTTTCCACAACACATCGATCAGAAAAGAACATTTGTTCTCTCGGCTTTATTAGACGCCTTTCGTGTGTTTTTGCATGTTTCATCACAAGCCAACGTGTTACACACATGAAGGTTCCATGTTGGTTTGAGGCAGATCGTGTGTTGTTCCTGTTTCTCTGGTCATGTTGATCCCGATGAAGGATGTCCTCCCGGAGTCCTGACGTCACACACAGATGTTGTGTGTTTATCTAAACAGCTTCCAGGCCCATGAATCACCGTCGACATCTTTGATCGCGTGGTGCTCACAGACAAATGGAACGTTATCTCAATACATTTGAAAAATGGAATCATAAAAGTGGACATCAAACTGGTGACAAGCGTGGACGATATGGACCGAGAGGAACCGACCGCCATCACCACAGATTCTGTGTCGACAGCGAAGAGACTCAACGATTGTTTCGTGCAAAACAAAGAGAAAGTGGACGGGCCGGTCCCATCCAGGTTACGCTGCACCTACGAACACGTGCGCTGTAGTTCGTGGATAGATGCTTTACGACGACGTGACGATAAAACTAAAGTTCAGTTTGGTCAACAAAACCACAGCAAGGTGTCAATCACCGCTCTGGTGGAAAGTCCTGTTTGTTGAGTCCATCCTCCTCTTCCGCCCACATATATTCACCTGGATATTACACAGTACGTCTCCTACCATCCACCAACAACAAGTCTTCTCATTGACTTCAATTGGCTTTGATTTGCGAGTGTCCTTTGTGTCCACGTACGTGAAACCAACAGATTTCATTTGATGCTGCTTCACAGCCTCTGATGAGCCTGAGCTGCGTTAGTATGAAGATGCGTTGAACATGAACGTGTGTTGTCTCTGTGCACAGTTGGTGGTTGGAGGTTAATGTGACTTCTCTCCCGACGAGACGTTCAAACTGACTTTGTGGTGCCGGTGTCATGAAGGAGCCGGTGGTTTGGGCCGGTCCTGCCCCGACGACTCGTCCGACCCCAGACGGAGCTCAGACATCCGTCCATCAGACATCCGTCCATCTGACATCCGTCCATCAGACATCCGTCCATCCGACATCCGTCCATCAGACATCCGTCCATCCGACATCTGTCCATCCGACATCCGTCCATCAGACATC
>CM051689.1:779945-809945 GCA_028022725.1 Lycodopsis pacificus | reverse complement strand
CGAGGCCGGCGGAGCAGAGAGCTCCGTGACGTCCCCAGAGTTTCCTTGAACGGGTGACCGCCAAAGAAGGGTCGAGGAGAGGCGAGGAGAGAGGAGAGAGGAGAGGGGGGGGGGATAGATGACCCCTTTGTCTGTTTGCCGCTGAGGATTTTGAATCAATTGCAACTTGTGTCGCTGCCAGGCCCCTCAGATGCAGCTCGGGGGAGGGGAGGGAGGGGAGATGTGGGAAATGTCGATGAAATGTCAACGGTCTCAACGAATGAGGATTCATCTTTGTGCCGTCTTCACCTTTCCATCGGTGAGAACGAAGCCCGTCTCTTTCCTCACTTTGTAACAGTGCTCTTTAGATGTTTCAGAAGCATTCTGTATCCTGGAAACAGAACCATGAGGTCACCCAATGGACCCGAACGAGATCATGTCGTCAGCACAGACTTTGTTCTGCAGAGACACACACCGCACACATGCAGTCGCCATCATGAGGACCTGCAGTCAAAAGGAAGAATACTGGAACCAAAGAATCAGTGTCCCATTATTAAGCCACCAAATAAAGAACCCAAACACAGAAAACAGGTCATATTTCCGTTTCAGACTGAAGAACAAACAGTGCCCCCCCCCCCCCCCCCCCCCAGTGAGCTGGCAGCCTTTGCTGTTGACTCAGGACACACAGACAAGTCGAGGAGGTGCAGTTCCTATTTACCCAGAAGCCCCGGCACGTTAAAACCAACAGTTTCCCTCCGAGCCCCTCCCACCGAAGACGGGAACCGAATTAACGAGAGCGCGACTCCGGAGCAGAGATAGCGGAGACGTTTCCAGCGGCAGAGCACGGAGGCAAAGTTCTGCCCAGAACTCTTCATGAGGACGACAATGAAGGAGCAGAATTAAAGAAAGTTGGAAAGCCGAGATTAGCCGAGGCTGCAGAGAGAGAGCGAGACGAGAGGAGCAAGAGAACAGCTGGCTGGGACAGATACTGCTGCTGCACCTCCCACAACCCGGCGGGTAAACAAACCGCCGTCTGTTTGATTTATTGAGCTCGTCGCCCGCCGGACGCCCATTATTGCCAGTGAAAGCAGCAGCAGCAGCCTCGTCACCACCATCATCATCACCGTCAGCGCAAGCGTTTCCATATTGCTGCTCTGCACAGGTGCGGCGGACTTTGTCTTCTGCTCTTTTGTCGGCTTGGCGTCTCCAAACAGTTTCCTGATTCAGCGTCTGACAGCCGGGCCGACCGCGAGCGCTCCGGACGAGCTGAGAATCATCGGAGGAGACGCGTCCTGTGAGGAGCGATTAATCATCGCGCTCCTCAACGTCCGGAGGGATTCATGCGCTCCGGTTCGCGGCCTTTATCATTATGAGGAGCGTCCGTCTGAGAAACATGCAGCTCAAGAAGCTCAGACTGAGAACACAAGCGATGCTCATTGTGAGGCCGTCACATTGTCCTTTTATTGATCGTGTATCAGAAGCGGGGGATGGTGAGGGTCCCTCAGCTCCACAGGGGCCCCACAGGGTGAACAAGTGGGACCTTATGAGCCAAAGAGGGACATCTTTGAATTACAACGATTCTATAACTGGACACACTGAAACACTGTGAAACACTGTGAAACGTTGTGAAACATTGTGAAACATTGTGAAACACTGTGAAACACTGTGAAACACTGTGAAAGACTGTGAAACATTGTGAAACACTGAAACATTAGACTGAAACATTGTGAAACACAGTGAAACACTGTGAAACACTGTGAAACATTGTGAAACACGGTGAAACATTGTGAAACACTGTGAAACACTGAAACATTGTGAAACATGGTGAAACATTGTGAAACATTGTGAAACACTGAAACATTAGACTGAAACACTGTGAAACATTGTGAAACATACTGAAACACTGTGAAACACTGAAACATTGTGAAACACTGAAACACTGTGAAACACTGAAACATTGTGAAACATTGTGAAACACTATGAAACGTTGTGAAACATTGTGAAACACTATGAAACGTTGTGAAACACTATGAAACGTTGTGAAACATTGTGAAACACTGTGAAACGTTGTGAAACACTATGAAACGTTGTGAAACATTGTGAAACGTTGTGAAACACTGTGAAACGTGAAACATTGTGAAACACTATGAAACATTGTGAAACACTGTGAAACATTGTGAAACACTGAAACACTGTGAAACACTATGAAACGTTGTGAAACATTGAAACACTGTGAAACACTGAAACATTGTGAAACATTGAAACATAAACTGAAGTAATGTCAAACACTGTGAAACATTGTGAAACACTGAAACGTTGTGAAACATTGTGAAACACTGTGAAGCATTGAAACATAAACTGAAGTAATGTCAAACAATGTGAAACACTACATAAACTGAAACAATAAGAAACAATGGGAAACACTGTGAGTCAGTGAGACTGTACATCAGACCATCTGACGTACAGAGAATATTTCAGATTTTATATCTTTACTTCAGTGACCTCCTTCCCTCCTTCCCTCCTTTCCGCCTTCCCTTGGCCCAGAACCCTCTTCCTCTCCACCGGGGGAGAGATAAGATGTTCTCTCCTGATGGAGTCCATCGGTCTCTCATCCATCACTTTTAGTTCAGTATTGATCAGCTGGCAGCGCAGCGGGGGAGATTTACGCTGGCCCGTTACCGTGGTGACCGGCCCGTTTGACCCTTCCGCAGCTAAAAGCCTCTCAGCTCGACGTCGGCTCGACGTCGGCAGTGCCAGACGTGATGATGAGATACACTGACTCATCAATCACCCGGCCGCCGTCTTCCTCCTGAAGCTCCTGACTCTGCTGGTTTTTGAACGCGTGGACAGATAAACATGTCAGCCGTTTTTACAGCTCGCGTATGCTTCGGCCAGATTGGACATCGAGGCGTTTTACAGCTTCCACAACAGCAACCAAATTGTCCTTTAATATATTGGAGGATTTACGGAGGCGGACCGCCCTCTTCAATCAGCCGGCTGTATTCAGCGAGCTGCTTTATGGGAGTCACTCCGGACCCGATCTGGATCTGAGAGGTTTGCTGTCACATCCTATCATCGTGATGACCGACAGCACAGCGGACGTCTGCCGGTTAATGAGATGAGAAAACATTCAAGTCAAAGGGAAAAACATCTTGTACTGAATCAGAGTCAGATATTAATATTTGTGAATAAATGTATTGCATTGTTAATAACTTGTCATGCATACACATTCTACACTATTTTATTTCACGAATAATTACAATAAAAACCTTTCTGTTCATTATAATATAGTTGCTTCTCATGGGCGAAGCTCTTCTCATAGGCGAAGCTCTTCTCGTGGGCGAAGCTCTTCTCATTGGCGAAGCTCTTCTCATAGGTGAAGCTCTTCTCATAGGTGAAGCTCTTCTCATTGGCGAAGCTCCTCTTGATGGCGAAGCTCTTCTCATAGGTGAAGCTCTTCTCATAGGCGAAGCTCCTCTTGATGGCGAAGCTCTTCTCGTGGGCGAAGCTCTTCTCATTGGTGAAGCTCCTCTTGATGGCGAAGCTCTTCTCATTGGTGAAGCTCTTCTCATAGGTGAAGCTCTTCTCATAGGCGAAGCTCCTCTTGATGGCGAAGCTCTTCTCATGGGTGAAGCTCTTCTCATGGGTGAAGCTCTTCTCATTGGTGAAGCTCCTCTTGATGGCGAAGCTCTTCTCATGGGTGAAGCTCTTCTCATGGGCGAAGCTCTTCTCGTGGGTGAAGCTCCTCTCATGGGCGAAGCTCTTCTCATGGGTGAAGCTCCTCTTGATGGCGAAGCTCTTTTCGACAGTTTGCCGCCTCACAGTCACTGAAGTGTTTGTGGAGACTCAGCCGGCTGCTTGTTGGACCTCTCAGCATCCCGAGCGAGATGGAGGTGGGCGGACGGTGTCGCTGCCACAGTACTCACTGCATCCCTTCATTCAATTTGTGATATTTGGTTTCTCTGCTAAGAGTCTGGCATCAAGACTGAAAATGGAGCGAGTGTGAATATGTGAATGTGTTTGTGTGAGAGTAAAACTACAACTTCTGACAAAAGGGTTGTTTTCTGCAGGAACCCTGGTCTGCAGGCACATATGTTGGCAGGTTGTGAGAGGACTGAATGTGACAAGATGTTTCCCAGAATGTTGATTTCTACATTTTAATTTGAAATCATGCAGATTGGAAAACTAAAAAAACTAAAACTAATTTGAGACTCCAGCAACAAGCAGCAGAATCAGAAGACATTAAAAAAGCGACATTTGAATCAGAATTCTTGAAAAGAACAACAAACATCTTCACAAATCTCCCATCTTCATACCAAAGGTCAGTTCAGACTTTTGCATGAACCTCAATAAACTACTCGGCACAAAAAGCATCTTTCTGTTACGTTCCAGATGAAAACATCTGGTTTCAGCTTCTTCAGTTGATATTTGTTAAACTCATGATTGGTTTCTTTATTTTATGAAAGCTCAAATCCCAACATACGATGGAAAAATATGCATCTTGTCAAAATCCTACACCCACTCAGACCATATTGACTCCGATAGAAGAAGTTTTTGGAGGGGTTCTGGTGTCAGATCTGATTCTTCGTACAGTGTTGAATTTTGGCTCGTGGACGTTTTTTGTTTTTTTTAAGAAGTAAACAAGTTTAAAGCATCTTTTCTGCAGGATACCACTGTTGCTTTCCAGACATCTGAACTGAACCTACACCTGTAGCTGTGGTGTTTGGCCCTCAGCGTCTGATGCTGAGGATCCCTGTCGTGGTTTAGTTGCCTAAACCTAACTTCCTGTGAAGACTGATGTTTATTTTGAAAAGACACTTTTTCTGGAACAAGTGGGAACTGATACACCGTCCGAAAACACCCGATACGCCAGAAGAACCTCGAGTTTAAAGTGATGGCCACTGACCTGTAACTGAACCTGGCTGCCTGTAACCTGATGTGTAGCATCTGGCTACCTCCGGTTCTTTAAAGTGAAGTCAAAGCTTCACGTGTTAAAGCTGCATTCTCTCTAGTGTCCACCAGGGGGCGACTCCTCTGGTTGTATAGAAGTCTATAGAAAATGACTCTACTTCTCTCTTGATTTATTCCCTCAGTAAACATTGTAAACATGAGTTTATGTCTCAATCTCTAGTTTCAAGTCTTCTTCAATACAGCATGATGTTCATTTAGTACATGATGGTCCATTTAGAGTCACACAGACCATAAAGCAGGGGATGCTTTAGGGCGGGGCTTACTGTGATTGACAGGTCTCTAATAGACCATAAAGCAGGGGATGCTTTAGGGCGGGGCTACTGTGATTGACAGGTCTGTCTATATATATTTATATTAATAGTTAATGTTTGGTCTTGTTCAGCTGTGTTTCAGCGTTATTGACGTCACAGAGCTGTCCGCTATTATGAAGGTTGTCGTAGCTACTGCATTGCATTATGGGATATTTATGCCGAAGTAGTGTCCAATGTTTGCTTAGACGGGTAATCGGATGCAAGTCACCGACACAACATGTCTCCCACACTGTTTCAGTGAAATAGCACACTAGTGTGGAACGTCAGACTGATATTTAGTAGCTCACATGTGGCCTTTGTGATTAGCTTCACATGTTGGGAACATTACAACACATCACACGAGCAAACTAATACGTGCATCAAAGAGTGAAAACACAAAGAGATATATCTACTCGTCAAAGTGAAAGAAATAAAGAACACAGAACATTTAGCCTCCAAAGACTTCTCTTCCCCACTCTACCGGCTGCAGCGGCCTCCTTCCTCTTCATCGTCCTCTTCATCGCTGTAACAGCATCTTCAGTGTTTTGCTGGAGTCTCAGCATCAGAATGGCCGTTTAGGCTCGAGAGCAGCAACACTTAAGAGCAGAATGTTTCACCTCCAGCTCTGCTTTCATCATCCGGCGAGGATTAGATCCACCACCGAGGATTTCATCTCTTCTTCTGCCATTTCCTGCTCTCTCTCTCTTTCCGCTGCTTTGCGAGCGGCGATCATAGCCTGATCAGTCTGAAACACTGATGGAGTAACGGCTGCTTTCAGCGTCACTTTAAATCACAAGCCCCATTTCCTGTGTGTGATGAAACTGTCGTTCACGCTGCTCTGAAGCAGCTCGTTGCTTTAGAGAACAACCTGTTACAGTTCACAGTCACACTGCTCTAAAGTGCTTCAGTCAGGATTCAGCATGAAAGTGCTGCTGCTTAACAACTGGAGCCACATCCATCACACTCATACGTTACAAAGGTTCCCAAAACGTCTGACTGAAACCGACCTGAGCAGGAGGTGAACATCTGAGAGTGTCTGGAGGTTCATCACTCAACTTTTCACTTTGAATCACTATAAAGATTTAGTGGGTTACGTCCAACTTGGCTACACACGTGTAAAACTTACCATAAGACACAGTTCTTTATTTTCCAGTATATTTATGTGGAAGTATGTTGAAATACATATTTAATAAAACCCATGTGAAGAGAAAGAACCACACGTGTCAATTCAGACTTCTGTGTTGAAGCCAGACAGATTACTAACCTCTGGGATCAGGACCCCGGACAGCTCTGGGATCTGGACCCCGGACAGCTTTGGGATCAGGACACCGGACAGCTCTGGTATCAGGACCCCGGACAGCTCTGGGATCTGGACCCCGGACAGCTCTGGGATCAGCACCCCGGACAGCTCTGGGATCAGCACCCCGGACAGCTCTGGGATCTGGACCCCGGACAGCTCTGGGATCAGGACCCTGGGCAGCGGTACTGAGTCAGTCTTCCAGGTCTTGTCCAGAAAAGATTTGAGTAAACTATAACAGGAACCAGTCAGTCAACATGTGTCAACTGCTTGTTCTATGAATACGGTCTTTTCAAAATAAACTTCCGTCTTCACAGGAAACTACTTATCTAGGTTTAGACAAGAAAACTCCTTTGTAGCTACAGAATGACCCTTTGAGGAACTATATCATCTGCTCTCTGAAGTCCGTCGACCAGCTTCTGGTTCCACATGTAACTATTGTAGTGTGTAGCAGCTCAGTGCAGTATCACAGTATTGTAGTAATGATCACAGTATGTGAGTACAGTTGACAGTCGTGTGGAGGCTCTGGAGGCCCAGCGGGCCGGCTGACTGTTCTCTCCTGGATGTGACACGTTCCTGAACCATGGGAACTCGTTAGAGCAGATCTTTGACTCTGTGTGTGAGAAGCCGGTTAACTATCAGTTTCCTTCTGTCGTTACACTGTGTGTGTGTGTGTGTGTGTTTGTCTGTTGCCCACACTCGGCTCACTCTGTTCAGCAGGTTCTATTGCTCGCTAATCAGGTAGAGAAGCTTCCTGCTGGGAAAATAAGAGCCGACTCTGCCCAGAGAAAACAACTCAGCCATCATCCGCCATTACAGCGACGGCCGCAGTCCTCCTTCATCTCCCAGTGAATCTGCTGTTTCTTTGCTTTTTTCTTCTTCTTCTCGCATTGCAGGAGGATTTCCGAGCAGAGCGAGCTCCGGCTCTTAATACTCTCTCGTGCCTCGCACACAACAAACAAATGAGGACAGCAAATCTCGGCTGCCAAGTAGATTTACTTTTATCTGGTTTCACCTCCTCCCTGACCACTCGTGAGATTAGAGGCAGCGCTGCAATATTGGATCTGTTTGGTCAGCTCTGACGACGCCGTCCTGCTGCCTTTTCCTCACAATAAATCTGGAGGGTTTTCTCTTCTCTCTCTGTACAAAGCTTTCATCACCTCCTCCTCCTCCTGCTCCTCCTCTGAAGGGAAAGTGATGAACCTAAAAGAGCTGGGAAGTAAAGGATAATGCTGAGGGTTTGCACTTGGATTGTACTTTTTCTCTGCAAACAGATGAGCCAACATGACAGACTCCCTGTTAGTCTGGGTGAGGGAGGTGAGGGAGGCGAGGGAGGTGAGGGAGGTGAGGGAGGTGAGGGAGGTGAGGGAGGTGAGGGAGGGGGGAGGGGAGGTGAGGGAGGTGAGGGAGGGGGGAGGGGAGGTGAGGGAGGTGAGGGAGGTGAGGGAGGTGAGGGAGGGGAGGGAGGTGAGGGAGGGGGGAGGGGAGGTGAGGGAGGGGGGAGGGGAGGTGAGGGAGGTGAGGGAGGGGGGAGGGGAGGTGAGGGAGGGGGGAGGGGAGGTGAGGGAGGTGAGGGAGGTGAGGGAGGGGGGAGGGGAGGTGAGGGAGGTGAGGGAGGTGAGGGAGGGGGGAGGGGAGGTGAGGGAGGTGAGGGAGGCGAGGGAGGGAGGGAGGTGTTCATGCAGACTCTCCACCTAATAAAACACATGCTTCACCAAATGGAACCAGGAACCTGATGTTTTAATGCATGAGCAGAAAACTGTTAGATTAATTTATTTATTCATTCATTCAGTGTCATTATTATCATAAAACATATAAACATACACAAACATTGCAATGTTACATATTTTTAAAGACTATTTAGACACGAATTGACAAGAGAAGGAAATAATATATAATTACCCCAGAAGATCCCCAGAGAGCAAAGAGCCTCGAATGACTCCAAACCTGCAGAATCACAAGATGACATGAACAGAGATACGAAGACATACGAAACCCAAAACCAGTCAGAACAAAGACGTGAAACGAGCGGAGCGGAGCAGTGGCGTAACGGACGGTGTCGATCCGACTCGACCGTATTTGTCTTTGATGAGAACCGAACATGAGAGTGAATCCTGACGATACTCGTCCCTCCACCTCCGGATGAGAAGAAGAAGAAGAATGAACTCAAAACCAAAGAGTTGAAGAAACTTTGAGAGAGTTATCCTCCTTAACGTCAAATAAATGGACCTCGTGCAGAGAGGATGGGGGGGGCGGGGGGGGGTGTCCCTCTGCCTGGAAATGAAGCCGTTTCAAAGGTCTGTAATCTGCTTATGTCTCCGTCGTCCCATTTCTGTCCTCTGGATCGATCCAAAGCTGCTTTTCCTGAGGCCTCACCATGGAAGCCAGAGGGGGGGGGGGGGGCAATCCAATTCTGTGCTCCAGCAATATTCCACAAAGCAATAAGAGCAGGCTGCGATCATATCACATCCAAAGGGAAAGAGCAATATTTCCCATCATTCTCCTCTTCCAGTCCTCCACTGATGCTTTCCTTACCCCCCCCCCCCCTCCCCCCTCCCCTCTTATTGGACTCAATGAAAGGACTCCAGCGCTGACGCTCGCTGCCACCACGAGGCCTCTCGTCTCTCTCTGCGTCCTGTGGGGGAGATCGTTCCTCCGCACCGTCTGTCACATAATGTGATGAATTAGCCGTTGGTCCCACCGCGGCCCCGCAGAGGGACGGCGGGTCGGCACTCGTCCGTCCCTCCGCACATCTCGATGGAACTTCAGAGAGGAGATATTTGTCAGCGCTCCGAGTCTCAGTTGGGCCGCCGATATTAAATATTTTATTATCTCGGCCACATTTATTCTGTTTCCTCAACTTGAGCCACAAGTGGGAGAGTTTGTGGTTCAAGCCTGTTTTGGACAAATAACCGAAAACAGCAAGGAAGCAGCTGAAGTGTGAGTCACATTCTGAAGAGATTCCGTCTCCAACATGAAGGAGTCTGAGGTGTGAAACGGACGTTAATAGTGGAAATATGAACCCGATGATTCGTCTGTTGATCTAAATTGCAAAAAGAGGTTTTATATTGTTCGTATTCATCTTTAGGTGTTCAGCACTTTGATGAATACATATTGTTGTTATTGTTATGAACGACCTGCTGCAGCACAATGAGAGCTTTTCTGAAGGGACTCTGGTGAAACACAGCGACCGCCACAATAAAGTTCCTTGCAGCTAAACATTGAACGTTTACATCAATAAATATTCTATTTGTGAAATCATAAACAGGGAGAAGACGTAGAACAGACTTTGACCAGCGCAGTAATGCTTCTGACCTCACAGCTGCAGCCAGAAGGAGGACGATGCTTCCTTATTATTGTTGTTATCATTATTAATATTCGTGTTCTGAGCCTCCTGGACCGCTGCAGGAGAACTCTCTCAGATCTCCACCTCATGACATCAGAGCTTCACCTGCTCTCAAACAACCAGCTTCATCACAGGTGCGTCCTCCGCCAACATGATTCCGGTTGATTGCAACATTCTTTTTTCTCATTTATGTCTTTTATTCTGGCGGGCTCGGCTCTGCTCGTGCCAGCGGCTGTGAAAAGCAGCACATTTTTCATGAACAGGATTACGTCCAACAATATAAATACAGACGAGTGTGTTGTGTTGCGTTTGGCTGCCAGTGAATTTAATCACTAACCGTTCGCTTTTATTTCTCTTCCACCGCCAAGACGTGGGAGCCAATCAGCCTCCTCCAATATGTGCAACGCGGCGCTGCCAGCAGTGACCGAGAGCCTCGACAAGCGGAGGAGGCCGTTCGTCTTCTTCAGCAGCTTCCTCCGACAACAGCGCCTGAAACATTGGACCAATGAGACGCCTCCTCGGCCGAGTCTCCCCAAGGAAGTTCAGCGGCGCGATCAATAAAAGCAAAAGTCACAATTATAGTTTTGAGATTTTGAATTGAAGTTAAACGTCTTTAAGGTCTTTGTCCTTCTCTTCGTGTGTCCGAGTCTCGCCTCTTTCTTCAGACGGCATTGCGACCGAAATCCTTTTGTTCAGAAATTCACCTTGAATAACTAGAATATTAGTTAATTAGTGATTCAAGTTATTGAAATGGTAGAAGCCTGTTGCCTTCACAAAGACTTTCCATAAATACGAGCGCTCTGAAGGTTCTTTAATTAAGAGAGAGAGAGAGAGAGAGAGACAGAGAGACAGAGAGAGAGAGAGAGAGAGAGAGAGAGAGAGAGAGAGAGAGAGAG
The DNA here is from genome assembly GCA_028022725.1 of Lycodopsis pacificus. Lineage (NCBI taxonomy): Eukaryota > Metazoa > Chordata > Actinopteri > Perciformes > Zoarcidae > Lycodopsis > Lycodopsis pacificus. The sequence goes on along the minus strand of CM051689.1, from coordinate 799,166 downwards.
AGAGAGAGAGAGAGAGAGAGAGACAGAGAGAGAGAGAGACAGAGAGACAGAGAGAGAGAGCGAGAGAGAGAGAGAGCGAGAGAGAGAGAGACAGAGAGAGAGAGACATCAACATGTTGGCGTGAGGCGTTGAGACTGATTCATAACCAGAAGGTTTCATCTGCTCAGCAAGTGAAACGCACTCGTGTGATCGCAGCTCAAAGCTTCTCTTCCAAACAACTCGACTTCTTTCTCCAGTGAGTTCTGAGGGAAACGTAGTTTCTGCTGCTTTACGTTTGAAACAAAAGAAAAGAAAACGCAACAAAACGTAGTAAGTTCAGCAAAACATTGGAGTTCGGTTGAAGATAAGGAGCTTTCTTATGTTATTTAAATGACGTAAATCAAGTTCAATCCACATCGACTCGATTTAACTTGTTTCAATCTGCGAGAAATAAAATGTATTGTGAAGTGATTGAGAAGAGAGAAGACTGTTGATGACCAGATAATCCTCATCTCAGGACTCATGACTACAGGCCGTCGCCCTGACGTCTGTGGTCATCAAGTCCTTTGAGAGACTGGTGTTGACCCACCTGAAGGACATCACAGGACCCCTGCTGGACCCCTGCTGGACCCCTGCTGGACCCCCTGCAGTTTGCCTACCGTGCAAACAGGTGGATGATGCAGTCAGCATGGGACTGCACTACATGCTGCAACACCTCGACTCCCCGGGGTCATAGGTCATATGAAGGGTTCTGTTTGTGGACTTCAGCTCCGCGTTCAACACCATCATCCCAGAGATACTCCACCCAAACCCTCCAGCTCACTGAGCAGCCTCCACCTGTCAGTGGATCACCAACCTCCTGACTGACAGGATGCACAGGTGAGGCTGGGAAACACCACATCCAGCACCCGGACCATCAGCACCGGACCCCCCAGGGATGTGGTCCAGCACCCGGACTATCAGCACTGGACCCCCGAGGGATGTGGTCTAGCACCCGGACCATCAGCACTGGACCCCCCAGGGATGTGGTCTCCCCCCACTGCTCGTCTGTTAAACTCTGAAGTTCTCAGAGGACCCGACGGTCATCGGCTCATCAGGGACGTGATGAGTCTGCGTACAGACGGGAGGCTGAACAGCTGGTCCTCTGGTGTGGTCAGAACAACCTGGAGCTGAACAAGCTCAACACTGTGGAGATGACAGTGGACTTCAGGAGGAGCCCCCCAACACTGCCCCCCCTCACCAGACACAACAACACCGTGTCTGCTGTGGAGACCTTCAGGTTTCTGGGATCCACAATCTCCCAGACCTGAAGTGGGCTCCCAACATCAACACCATCAGGAGAAAGGCCCAGCAGAGGATGAACTTCCTGAGCTGGAGCAGGAGCTGCTGATCCTGTTCTACTCAGCCATCATCCAGTCTGTTCTCTGTTCTTCCATCACTGTGTGGTTTGGATCGGCCACCAAACGGGACAGAACAGACTGCAACGGACCGTCAGGTCTGCCGAGGATCACTGGTTCCAGCCTGCCCTCCATCCTGGACCTGTTCACCTCCAGAGTCAGGAAACGGGCTGAAAGATCTCTGCAGACCCTCGTATTAATATGACTGTCCATTCTTAATGTTTGATGTGGTTGAAGTGCATGAACATGTTAACTGGAGTCGGTGTGATTGAATCCCTGATCCTCGGGACGAGGTGCTGCTCTGTCTCTCAATGCTTGTTTCGTTACATCATCTTATTCTCATGTCTTTGTTGTCTTGTTGACTTCGTACTGTTATTCATCATTTCATGTATTTGTCCTTCAAAAAGCACAAGAAGATATTCCCAAAACAACGGGACAAAAGACCAACATCAACACTTGTTCTGTGTTTTCTTTACAGTCAACAAATGTAAATACTTTCTGACTTCCTGTCTGTGGCTCATTGGTTGCTACTGATGATGCAAATCATCAAAAACACCTTCTCATGTGTATTTAGTTTCATAATCGATGAAAACAGATGTTCACTGTAGTTTCTATCAAACAAACAGCAGCGAGTCGTTTGGGGACTATTTTCAGCGGCGGATGAATCCACATTTGGTGCTCTAGAGAGTGTTTGTATGTGTGTGTTGATGGTGATGAAGGAAGAACCGCGAGGCTCACTGATGAGTTCTTAGTGGAGCTCTGTGGAGCAGAAGAAGAAGACGTCTGAAGTCGTGTCAGCGCCCTCTAGAGGCTCCAGTCTTCACTACTTCTTCTAGACTCACATGTTCTCTGGTCTCTCGAGCTAAAACCGAAAACTGTGTCCTGGTGGTGGTGCTGAAGGGAAAAGTCAAGAGGTCCCCAAAACCATTCAAATCCAGCCTCTGGGGATCATGAATTTATCCCACACGTCATCAAAAAGCAGTCGTCTCACTCAACATGTTGGGCAGAAAGAGACGTGGACGCTCCCGTCCTGCTGCCAGTGGGGATGGAAGACATCTGCATGTTATTGGGCAGTGTGAAATCCAGCAGGACTGCTAAACCGTCGTGATCTGAAGGGCAAACTGTAATTAAAAGATGAAACGTGGCGGTGTCATTTGTGGAGAGAATGCCTCTGAGGGCAGATTATGAGGAGTTTCAAACGACACACAAGCTCTTCGTTCTCTGGTGACCAAGAAAATGTCTTAAATACAGAACCAGTGTAACATACAGCAGCTGGATGTGTTTGAGAGAGAAATAATTCAGACCTGCTGGAGCTTCACATCCCTCCTCTGTTCACCTCGTCTCCAAACCAAAGCTCTCAGACCTTTTACTCCACTGAGATGGTTATTATATATATTTCAGAGGACAAAATGATGAATCTCTGATGAACCAAACAGGAGCCAGATGTTGTGGAAGCAACAAAAACCGGCGACAGAAGTGTCACAAAACAATCCAGTTATGAGTTTCATTTGATTGACGGATGCTTTTATTTGAGTGTGGCCGGTTCGGTCATGCTGTCGTCTGGTCGCGTATCTTTACATTTCATTTTCTATCAGAGGCAGCAGTGACAGAAGAGTGACAGCGACGATAAAGAATCCAGCGGGATTTGAACTGGCCGGCTGGTGTGACAGGTCCAGACCCACCTGGCGCCATCTTTTCCTCAGGACGAGTATTATTTTTACTTTAATGAAAAGATTAAATCTGTTTCATCGTCTCGTAACAGATGCTGTGTTTGTGTTGCGTCATCTCTTACATGTTTTGAGTGAAACAGCGCCCCCTCTGGGCTGGTAAATATAAGTGCGTTTGTGTGGTGAAAGAGGGTACTGCACTCCTCCTGGCGATGACGATCCCCCCCCCCCCGAACCCTCAGGGATTAAACTGACCTCAGTTGGTGAACGGTCCCGTGTTAGAGGCTGTCAGGGCTTACGCTGGTGTAAATGCGAACGAGACAGCACTTTGCAACATGTCTTGTTACAATGCGAAGGTCAGAAAATGTTATGTACGATTGTATGTATTTCTCTGATATGTTTTGTTCTCTGATTTTAACGTCTTCCAGGCTCTTTCCTCTTGAGATGAAAAATAATGATCAAATAATCTATCCTGTCATTTTGGTCAAAACAGCTTCATTAACTAAATGAAACGTTTCTGTGTTATAAAGTTTCTGCTTTCACATGTTTTTATGTTCCATATTTAATCCCTAATGTTTCTGTATAAATATTAATAAACACACATGTGCCGTCCACTATGTTTATTTTACCAATCCGGCTTCCACTGGTAACCCCGTGTTTAACTTCACATTGCTATGAATTGTGGGTAATTCCCTCAGGCAATATCAGCAGAACTGCAGACTAATGGAAAGTGTAGTCTAAACCTAACTCAGTAGTTTAGTTGTCCAAACCTAACTAAGTAGTTTAGTTGTCTCAACCTAACTTAGTAGTTTAGTTGTCTCAACCTAACTAAGTAGTGTAGTTGTCTCAACCTAACTAAGTAGTTTAGTTGTCTCAACCTAACTTAGTAGTTTAGTTGTCTCAACCTAACTAAGTAATGTAGTTGTCTCAACCTAACTAAGTAGTGTAGTTGTCTCAACCTAACTAAGTAGTTTAGTTGTCTCAACCTAAGTAAGTAGTTATGTTGTCTCAACCTAACTAAGTAGTTTAGTTGTCTAAACCTAACTAAGTAGTTATGTTGTCTCAACCTAACTAAGTAGTTTAGTTGTCTCAACCTAAGTAAGTAGTTATGTTGTCTCAACCTAACTAAGTAGTTTAGTTGTCTAAACCTAACTAAGTAGTTATGTTGTCTCAACCTAACTAAGTAGTTATGTTGTCTCAACCTAACTAAGTAGTTTAGTTGTCTCAACCTAACTAAGTAGTTTAGTCATCTAAAGTTGTTTCCTTTGAAGACAGAATTTTATTTTGAAAAGACTATTGTAACGAGCAGAAATATGAAACCTTTGTGGAAATGAGACATTGACTTCTCAAACACCTTGTTAGTTTACATTACTGGAGATCAATAACAACATTGTGAGCTTCATGCAAATGTCTCTACAGAAAGAAGAACAATCAGTTCTGAATGAAGGTGTCTCTCCACCTGAAGACATCAGACTGACCCACCCCTGTCTCCTCTGTGTCACCTGACTCACCTGTTTCCACTTGCCCTCATCATCCCTGCAGTATAAAACCCATTTCCACTCGTCCTCCCCCCGATTCTCACTGTATCTTAATCTGCTCATTGTGGTTTTCATTGCTGTTCCTGGAATTCTCCACGTTGAAGCAGCTGGATGTGACACACGACAAAGACTAGAGATGGTGGATGTTTTGATCTCTTAATAAAACTCCTCAGAGTTGCAGACTGAGCTGAAATAGACGAGCGGCAATAGATGAGTGTTTTAAGAGCTTCGTCCTCCAACGCTGAATAATTCCTCTCAGTTTGCAGCTTTTTTCTTATTCTGACAGCGTCCTTTGAACTTGTCTTTCTCCAGGTTGCATCAGCAAGATGTGAAGCAGATAAATGAATAAGTTTGGTTTAGATTGTCAAAAAGTGTCGCAGCCTTCGTCTGATGGATTGTGTGTGTGTGTGTGTGTGTGTGTGTGTGTGTGTGTGTGTGTGTGTGTGTGTGTGTGATGATACTGATCTTGACTTTCCAAGTTTTTTGCTCCTCAAAGAAATCATCCTTAAAAATGTGAGGCAAGAATTCCTTCAACTTTATAAACCAAATATTTAGGATTTAGGATGAAATATTAACTAAATATTAAATATTAACATTTAAACTCATTACATTTAAACTCATTACATTTTCAATGTTCCGACTTAATAATCATAACAAGCATCATTTGCATAAGATTAATACATCTTTTTCAAAGTACTGCTCTTTATTTTGTGAGTAAAAAGTATCAAAAAGTATTAAAAGTATTGTGAGTATAAAAGGTATTTTAAATACTTAAGGGAATACTTCAGCCCAAAATGATCATTTTTATATTTCAGTTACTCACCCTGCGATACGTTGAATTCTTGAAGAGAATCCTCTGATGCCTCCACAGTTAACTGAGAATAAAAAAGCAAAAAAGTCTTGATGAACTAAAGTAAATGGGACCTGCATTTCACAGCCAAACTAAATAAAAACATCTGTTTACAAACTCTTACATAACTTGTGCAGAATAATCTGAGTCTCATTATTCCAGTCAGATGTTCACTACTTCACAAACACGTGCATCTTCACTAAAACTACGATTTAAAAGGCTGAACACTGAAGAAGTTGTTTATCCATGCTGTGATCGTGTCACTAGAGATAATTATGTATTAGCATTTCATGTTCCCCAGTGGATAAATCCGTCTGACTCTGTTGATCCTCTGACATTTCCTCTTGTGATACATTGAGGTTGACTTTAATTTTCATGAAATTATATATGCAACCTTTGAAATACATTGTTGTGGAATTTGGTGCAGACGTTCATGTTCCCCAGAGGATGAATTCTGAGCATTTGTATTCACTGTTTTCTCGAGTGACGCAATCCTGCCGCTCCAATAAACAGATCTCTTTTGCTATTTAATGAACTATTCATCTAATGTGTAGCGATGGACACGTGTTATTCCTTGATTTGAACATCTTCCAGGCGCTTTCCTCACGAGATGAAAGGTGTCAACCTAACTAAGTAGTTTAATCATCTCAACCTAACTAAGTAGTTTAATCATCTCAACCTAACTAAGTAGTTTAATCATCTCAACCTAACTAAGTAGTTTAATCATCTCAACCTAACTAAGCAGTTTAGTTGTCTAAACCTAACTAAGTAGTTTAGTTGTCTCAACCTAACTAAGTAGTTTAGTCGTCGAAACTTAACTAAGTAGTTTTGTCGTCTAAACCTAACTAAGTAGTTTAGTCGTCTAAACCTAACTAAGTAGTTTAGTTGTCTCAGCCTAACTAAATAGGTTTGTTGTCTAAACCTAACTAAGTAGTTTAGTTTTGTCTAAACTTAACTAAAACCCAACTGTTATCTCATCAATGTTTCCATCTATGTGTAGTGATGGACAGATGTGAAGACATGTTTGGGGGCTTCTAATGACAGATGTTTAAGATGACATGGATTCACATGGAGGACACTTGAGTTCATAACAGATGTCCATGCAGCCGCCCTCAGCTTCCCTCAGACTCCCGGCTCAGCTTGTTCAGCAGCGTAGATGTTTTATTCATGGCGGGCTGTCGCTGTCTCATCGACGGCGTCCCGGTTGCGGCGGTCTGACAGCGGACGAAGCGGGGGAATCGCTGGACATCTCATTTCCCGACTCGTCCTGATAAGGTTTACTGAAAAAGGTTTAAGTGGTAGTGACGGGTCGGCCTCCAGGCCTCACTTTACATCACTCTCCTGTTAATTCCCCCCCCCCCCCCCCCCCCCGCTATCTCTCTCCTCTTCGTCGCTCCGTCTCTATTTCATTCCCTCTCCGTCTCGTCTGTCTTTCATTTAGAGTGTCTCTCTTCTTGTCCCGCTGGTTGTTGTGGCCTGAGGCCATGTTGTCATCATTCAGCAGTAAAAGAAAAAAAATAATAAAAATAATTCTCAGCTGTTTTTATTTCTTTTTTTCGTCGTGCCACAATATTCCTCCCATGCTTAAAGGATTCGATTATTTTGGTGTGACATCCTCGCTCTTGTCTTTTCTTCCTTTTCACAGAAACGTTCTCCGGAGGAGGAGGAGCAGTAAATACACTTGTTCTGTTCAGATGCTCTTTGAAAATGTTTGACAATATTGACACTGACAAGAAGGGGATCTTAAGTCCTGGAGGTGGATGAAGAGCTGAAACATGTTCCTGCTGCAGATCTGCACATCAAGCCCTCAGGCTGCAGATGGAGTCCAGCCTCCCAGCTCACTGGGCTCCGTTCTATTAGCATCGCTCTGCAGCTCAGACAACTCCTCCATCACGGGCAACCTGTGGACAGTTTACCGTGACATCGCGATTATATGCCAATATAATAATTCAGCATGTTAATAAGTGTAACAACTCTAAAAATGAAAGCGTTCAATACTGTTGGATGACGTCTACACATGTATTGTTAACATGCAAATATCTGGTGCATATGGTTTAGCATGTTAGCTTCTTAGCACAAACTGGAATGGAAATGTAAATCTGAAATATCATATTTTTCAGACAGCAATTACACGCAGCAGAGTGGAAAAACAACATGAAACAACTTTGTCAAAGTTACTTAAAGTCAGTTAGCACGAGCTCTTCTCCAGCATTCATTGAGCTCAATGTGAGTCTCCCACTCTACTTAACCCACCAATTAAAAATGACTTAAAGTCCGTTTCAACCATCCAGCAGGAGGTTCTGCAGCTCTCAACGCCTCGATCACTTTTTACAACCTTGATTTATTCCCTCAGTAAACATTGTAAACATGAGTTTATGTCTCAATCTCTAGTTTCAAGTCTTCTTCAATACAGCATGATGTTCATTTAGTACATGATGGTCCATTTAGAGTCACACAGACCATAAAGCAGGGGATGCTTTAGGGCGGGGCTACACATGATTGACAGGTCTCTAATAGACCATAAAGCAGGGGATGCTTTAGGGCGGGACTACACGCTGATTGACAGGTCTCTACGTCTCCTCCTCAGTCCAGATGTGCTCACTTCCTGTTCACTGGTTGCAAAATAAAACAAGATGGCGACGGCCAAATTGCCGAACTTGAAGCTTCAAAACGTCCACAAACCATCGAGTGACGTCACCGTGACGGCGTCCACGTCTTACAGTCTTTGAAGAGAAGTAGCGTAACATACAGATGTACAGCAGTCAAGTCTGAGGATGATGTGTTATTGGACGCACCTGGTTCTGACTTTGACATGGACTCAGAGGGTCTCTGAGGGAGTAACTGCCATCAGGACTGGATTACACACACTCTGTGCTCCTCCCGACGCTTTGACCCGTTTCATTTGGATCCTCAGAAAGATGAATAACACAACATGTGAGATGTGATCAGTGTGACGGGAGGCAGCTGCTGCTCCTCGAGCAGGAAACATCATTTCTCTCTAATGTGTAATAACCGCACGTAAGGAAAGGTCGCAAAAACAATCAGCGTGTTTTTAATAAGAGAAAAATATCAACCGCCGAAACGCTCGGAGTCGGATTGATGCTCGGGGAACATGCCGGCGTCTTCATGTAACTCAGCGTCCCGACCGGCTCTGACCGTCATCACCGAATCACGAGACGCAGACAGTTTACAGAAAGCAGTTTATCAACCATGAACACCAGGCCCAACTCCAGAGGCCGGAGCAAGTCCTCCTCCACGGGCTGATAGGAGCGCACCGGGCCCAGGGCCTCCACTGAACTATCCAGATGATCACCACCTCTGGTACCTGCTGGTTCAAAGGAACATAAGTAACCAGACAGGGAACCATCACACCCAGTCACCAACAAGTGGACGAGGAATCTGAACACACGCTGACCTTTCAGAGTCTGTGCAATATATGGACATGTATATATATGTATATATATACATGTATATATACATGTATATATATATACATTTATATATACATGTATATATATATATACATGTATATATACATGTATATATATATACATGTATATATATATATACATGTATATATATATACATGTATATATATATATATACATGTATATATACATGTATATATATATACATGTATATATACATGTATATATATGTATATATATACATGTATATATACATGTATATATATATACATGGATATATACATGTATATATATATACATGTATATATATACATGTATATATATATATACATGTATATATACATGTATATATATATACATGTATATATATATATATACATGTATATATACATGTATATATATATACATGTATATATACATGTATATATATATATATATATATATATACATGTATATATATATATATACATGTATATATATATATATACACATGTATATATATATATATATACATGTATATATATATATATACATGTATATATAAATGTACTGTCTCATTTCACTGAATTCATTCACAACCAGCTTTGTTATGATTATTATATGAAGTTAATAACGGTCAACTTACTATATGACGCGTTGCTTCATTTGAACTTCCTGTTCGTGCTCATGATGCGTCTGAGTTAATGACACACTGCTCATTAAAACAGAGGTTAACGGTGCGTATTCTCCATCAACATCCTGTAACCGCTGACAGCATGAGAGGAAGAGGAAGAGGAAGAGGAAGAGGAAGAGGAAGAGGAAGCTGAAGCTGAAGGTCGCCCAGACGTCAGAACACAGCGCCGCCCTCTGAAGATCAGCTCACCACCTTTGAAGCGTCCTGAAGCCTTGAGGTGAGCGTGCTGAGATGTGCTGCTGCTGCCATCGGGGGAGGAGCTGGAGCTTTATTTAGCAGGTGCACTTCGCTACCCCGACATCAAATCCCCCTCCGGACAGGAAACCGCTGACGGTGCAGGAATGAGAGGACACCCAAATAAGCTCAATCAACACAACTGATAATGTTTCATGTGTGTGTGTGTGTTTCCTAGGAGCACATTTTTCAGACCCTTCACGGCGACCTCAGCAGGGTCACCTGGTCCCCACTGAGGGAGGGGGGGGGGTTCGGTGCCTTTGGAGAACCAGGGCGTCTCCTCCATCTCCCTCCAGAGCTCTCTGGGATCTCCACCACCAGCTGCTGGGGCACAGGGAGGGAGATGGGGAAGCTTCCCTTTGTTGTGTCCTTCCTCCAGCTGGTTTCCTTTCTCCCTTATTACCACTCATCTCCTACCAGAGAGCGGGCAAGGAAAGGAAGGAAGGGAATGTGAAGGAGACTAAAGTTAACCAAACATAATAGTAGATCAGAGATCGCTGGTCAATGGTGAGGAGAAGGAAAGGAGTCATTAACTCCTGTGTCATTACTGTGAGTTTCATTCCCACTCATCGGCTCATTATGAAGTTCAGACAGGTCTGCTTCCTGTCTGCTTCCTGTCTACTTCCTGTCTACTACCTGTCTGCTTCCTGTCTACTTCCTGTCTACTCCCTGTCTACTTCCTGTCTACTTCCTGTCTACTCCCTGTCTACTTCCTGTCTACTTCCTGTCTACTCCCTGTCTGTTTCCTGTCTGCTTCCTGTCTACTTCCTGTCTACTCCCTGTCTGCTTCCTGTCTACTTCCTGTCTACTCCCTGTCTGCTTCCTGTCTACTTCCTGTCTACTCCCTGTCTGCTTCCTGTCTACTTCCTGTCTACTCACTGTCTACTTCCTGTCTGCTTCCTGTCTGCTTCCTGTCTACTCCCTGTCTGCTTCCTGTCTACTTCCTGTCTACTCACTGTCTGCTTCCTGTCTGCTTCCTGTCTGCTTCCTGTCTAGGCCTCCTGCAGCTCCTTAAACTCAGCCTTTTGCTGACGACAGTCAGTTCGTCGTCACTATTCATCTTCGCCGCAGAGACTTCCCCCACAAAGCATCTCCCAGCATGCTCTCCTCTGCTCCTGCTATCGTTGGATCGTGTTTCTGCTGACGTACGAGCCGCCTTGTTGGCCTACTGAGTGTTCAGTCTGATCTGTCATCTCTCAGCGCTCTCAACCCAACGGAGTCAAAGCCGCAGAACCACCAAATATCTGCAAAGAGAGAAAAGAAGAAACAACGTGAAAGAAAAAGGAGGAGAAAGTTGAATTGAGCATCTGGTGTTTCTCTGCAGGAGCAGAATGATCCTCCTTCAACGCCAGCGCTGCTGCTCCTCTCTGTCTGAGATGCTCCTCTGCCTCCTTGTCTGCTTCCTCCTCTGCCTCCTCCTCTGCCTCCTTGTCTGCCTCCTCCTCTGCCTCCTCCTCTGCCTCCTCCTCTGCCTCCTTGTCTGCTTCCTCCTCTGCTTCCTCCTCTGCCTCCTTGTCTGCCTCCTCCTCTGCCTCCTCCTCTGCCTCCTTGTCTGCCTCCTCCTCTGCCTCCTTGTCTGCCTCCCCATGACCTTGCACCTCTTCATACAGTAGCTTTAAAGGTTGAGTCCACTTCCTCCAGCTGCAGCGTGGGGGGGGGGGGGGGGGTGTGAGGTTAACTTGTAGAAGAAGAGGAAGAGGAAGAAGCATGCCCCCCCCCCCCCCCCCCCCCCCCGATGCTAATCCTCTGAAAGCTGTTCAAGGCTCAGAGCTCTCCGCCGAGTCGAGATGAGAAATCGAATACAGGTGCTTGGTGCTTGTCGGGGGGGCGAGCCCTGTGTGTAATAGCATGGGGGGGGGGGGGGGGGCTCTCACTGCACCAGCTGGTTGGGTCCTTCAGGGGGGTGTTGTTGGAATTCAGGCCGATGCTGACTCGTGCAGAACAGAGAAGAAGAAGCTCAGAGATCACATCAGTGGTTGTGTTCATGTTGAACTCTCTTGATGGGTCGTCATTGATTCTAATGACGATATTTGATTATTCATATCTATCTCATGAGCTCAGTCACAGTTTCCTCAGCTTCATGAGAACAAACTGAGCCCATCAGACAACGAGGAGGGATGAAGAACATCATGTCGTCTCCTTGAGACAGAAGAGATGTTCTGACATGATGTTTGATGAGGTGAAGCGGAGGTGAAGCGGAGGTGAAGCGGAGGTGAAGAGGAGGTGAAGCGGAGGTGAAGAGGAGGTGAAGCGGAGGTGAAGAGGAGGTGAAGCGGAGGTGAAGCGGAGGTGAAGCGGAGGTGAAGAGGAGTTGAAGCGGAGGTGAAGCGGAGGTGAAGCGGAGGTGAAGGGGAGGTGAAGAGGAGGTGAAGCGGAGGTGAAGAGGAGGTGAAGGGGAGGTGAAGAGGAGGTGAAGAGGAGGTGAAGGGGAGGTGAAGGGGAGGTGAAGCGGAGGTGAAGGGGAGGTGAAGGGGAGGTGAAGAGGAGGTGAAGCGAGGTGAAGAGGAGGTGAAGGGGAGGTGAAGGGGAGGTGAAGAGGAGGTGAAGGGGAGGTGAAGCGGAGGTGAAGGGGAGGTGAAGGGGAGGTGAAGGGGAGGTGAAGAGGAGGTGAAGAGGAGGTGAAGAGGAGGTGAAGCGGAGGTGAAGAGGAGGTGAAGGGGAGGTGAAGCGGAGGTGAAGAGGAGGTGAAGCTGAGGTGAAGCGGAGGTGAAGAGGAGGTGAAGAGGAGGTGAAGGGGAGGTGAAGGGGAGGTGAAGAGGATGTGAAGAGGAGGTGAAGCGGAGGTGAAGAGGAGGTGAAGCGGAGGTGAAGAGGAGGTGAAGAGGAGGTGAAGGGGAGGTGAAGGGGAGGTGAAGAGGAGGTGAAGAGGAGGTGAAGAGGAGGTGAAGGGGAGGTGAAGCGGAGGTGAAGGGGAGGTGAAGAGGAGGTGAAGGGGAGGTGAAGAGGAGGTGAAGAGGAGGTGAAGGGGAGGTGAAGCGGAGGTGAAGGGGAGGTGAAGGGGAGGTGAAGAGGAGGTGAAGCGGAGGTGAAGGGAGTAGAAAGTCTTTAACATGTTAAATAGTGTCCAAAGGTTCCAGCTGAGCCTGTGATGATGAAGTTGCAGCAGAACACAGGTCCTGTCAGGAGCTGCTGTTTGTTTGTTTGCTCTGCAGGCAGCCAGCTGGTGTTCTGGCGTGCATGTACGTGCATGTGCGTGCACGTGCGTGCATGCGCGCCCCCCTCCTGACGTGTATAATGCACGAGGCCGCGCTCACCTGCTCCGACACTCTGGAGACGCGTCGCCTGAAGACGGATGAGGAGGAGAAACAGCCACGTCGGCGCTCCTGGAGGTGACCCAGCTCTCTGCTCCGGCGCCGCGGCAACCAGCTGGAAGGTCGACGGTTCGAGGTGCCTTTGAGCAAGGCAGCTTGAACCCACTTCCACTCCTACAACTGAGGGATGTTTATACGAGGAAATGAGTCATTACATAATCTCACAGGTTACTTCCTCCTCTCACTTCCTACCCCCCTTTTCCTACTACTACCCACTCCTTTCCTTTCCTAGACGGTGGTTTGGGTTCAAATAACCGAGTTCTGTGAATGAGGGGCGTCCTGTTTGATGGTCTTTATTCTTCCTCCTTCATGATTTCACTGACGTACAGAATAACGGTGTGAGAGTGTCTTCTCTCCTGTCTCACCTCTCAGCTCCTCCTGTGCAGCTGTGAGCTCCCTCATCATCATCATCATCATCCCTCATCATCATCATCATCATCATCCCTCATCATCATCTGACTCCCTCGCCGGCCTCCATCCAGCCACTACAACCTCTCAGTCCTCCTTGCCAGATCACTGCCATGTCTACCCGTCTGTTTGCCTCGTCCTGTCCCCGTCTCCCCGTCTCCCCGTCCTGCCTCGTCCTGTCCCCGTCTCCCCGTCTCCCCGTCCTGCCTCGTCCTGTCCCCGTCTCCCCGTCTCCCCGTCCTGCCTCGTCCTGTCCCCGTCTCCCCGTCCTGCCTCGTCCTGCCTCGTCCTGCTCCCGTCTCCCCGTCTCCTGTTCCCGTCTCCTATCCCCGTCTCCCCGTCCTGCCTCGTCCTGTCCCCGTCTCCCCGCCCTGCCTCGTCCTGCTGGATGTCCCCCCTCGTCTCTTGTCTCGTCCGTGGCTTCCTTGTGTTCCTGTAAGTTTCCTGTTCTGATTTCATGACGCATTAAATCGCTGCTTCACTCTACTTCTGGTCTTTGAGTCGTCCACCTCACAGAGACGTCTGCAGATGATTGACCATTCTGTATTTAAAAGGTTGAGCTGAGAACACTGACCACCTGTCAGCTGTGACGTTTATTTAAATGATGATCAATGATTCTGCTTATTGATATTGCAACTAAACTGTAGAACAGCGAGAGGAGTGAGGTTTAGACGATAATGATCTATTTGAACGAAGTTAATGATTCCACTTCCATCGCTGCTCATGATGTGTTATTACTGTATTATTTAAGTTATTACTGAGCCATATCATCGTCATGTTATTTCCTCCTCTATTTCTGTCAATATCATTTACAACTTGTTATCATTAGTTTCCCACGGAGACCAGTGTGCTGTGTCTCATCAGCGCCCTCTGCTGGCCGCCGGCAGACTTCACGCTGCACGCCGTCTGCTGGAGGTCGATCTGTGCCGAGCTCCGTTGTGATATCTGTTTAAAATATATATATATTCCTTTTTGTTCTGGAATTGTGTTCCCTTTGCTTTACACTGATAACTGTATTGAGCATTAGTAGCATGCTAACAGCAGCGAGCTCCAGCATGGGTTTCTTTGCTTTGGCAGCTCCTGGAGGTTGTGACCACGAGGTGGCTGAGACACCTGATGAGCTTCTGTTTGTTGCCAGATGTGTCTGCTGTCCTGTGAAGAAACAGCTGGTTGGAGCCTGAATCAAAACACACCGCAAAGAGAGCGGACACAACTGCTCCACAGCAACTCAGCCGTCCAACAACTTGTTTTCACATTCGACTCATTGCTATAATCTGTAATAAATCCTCCTGTTACAAAGTCTTCTGTCAGGAACCTAAAAAGTACATTTAAACACAATATCCTCCAGTTCTCTGAAGTTTAGTTATAATAATAATAATATAGTGCGTTTCCTGCTGTGCTTAGGTTGTAGACACCCCCCCCCCCCCCCCCCCCCCTTCAGTTTTCCAAAGGCCACGACCCATCAGCTCCTCGTCAATACCTGATAACCTTTTCTTCTTCATCCGAACACGTAAACAAGCCGCCGATCGATAGCACCCTGTTCGATGAAAGGAAAAGTGCAACAACACAAAACGGGCTCACGCTGTTTCTTAACTTTGCAATTAGCTCAGGCCTGGTGGCCCCGCCCCCCTGCTGGGAGCTGCCAATCACATCCCCTCCCCCCCTCCCCCGCAGACAGCCAGCAGCCTCGTCCAGCCTTTGTCGCTCATCGTTAGCGTCCTTATTAACGAGCTGATAATTAAACAGCTCACTGGCTGTTTAAGTGGCTCTTTAGTCACGCGGTTCGTCTGTTTGTCGCTCAGCTCGACGGACGCTCTGAGCTCCTCTCAGCCATGTTGGTTTCTTTGTGTGTTCGACATGTCGACAGCTGATCCGTCGCCAGCCGAGCTCAGAATCAAGTCATGAAGTCGTTCGTCTCTGTGACGACGAGCAGGACAGTCGAGCTGCAAAAGCTTCAAAAGCTGCAGATTAAAGTTCAACCACATTTAGTATGAAACTCAACAAACGGATGTAGAGAATGAGATCTTTTGACATTTTTCTTGTTGGGTGCATATCTCAGTGAATTACGCCCAATTGGTCCTCTCTTGCTTGTACAAGTATCCTCAACTTTTCAGGGCAGAGTCAGCGGCACACTCGGCCCAGGCAGCCAATCAATTCTAGCTAGCTAGCTAGCCGGCTAGCTAGCTAGCTGGTTGTAGCTTCGTGAGAGGGAATAATATCTCATTAGTAGTTTCATGTCATAATTTCATCTTCCGTTCATCACATATGTTCTTGTTGTGGTCAGCTCTCAACATGCCGATTTCTCAAGACGTTCCAGCTTTCACAAAACCTTCCTTCTTTATAATGAATAGTTTATCCTCTGAGGACCATTAATATCCAGGACACATTTCACTGAAATCTAGTGAGTAGTCTTTAAATGTTGAAGGAAAACGTTGACTCGATGACGGAGCGAGAGGAAAAGTCAGATGTCACAATAATCCTTAAAGTTCATCCTGTAGGGACCCTGAACATCGACTGAAAGATTAAATCAAAGAGTCACTCCTCTGTCATTTCATTCTTTACAGAGTAATGAACAGAGATGTTTTTATTTACTTGGCTGATAACGTGGAACGTTTTCTTTTTAGTCATTTTCCTGAATCATTTTTTTCTATTGTGTCGTGAAAAAACGTCCAAAGATCCACGTCGGCAACATTTAGGGAACAAAAGAAAGCAGACGGAGCTGCTCACGGATGAATGTTCATCCTTTCCCTTCATTTCCAGGACCTGAAACCCGGAGGCGAGTTTGAAGAAGAGGAGAGGAAGAGGAGAAGACAGAAAGGGAGCGAAGAATTCCTGTGACTGTCAGGCAGCGCCGGCCATTTATTCAGCACACCGCAGGTCACAGCCGTGAATAAGCGAAGCAGGAAGAAAAAAAAGAGAAGAACCCGATCCCATTTCATCTCTGCGGGAACATGACAGAGGAATAAAAGCAATACTAAAGTTCAATGGGCCCTGCAGATTTCCTTCCACATGCAATTTGTCACAAGCAGCGAGGTCCATCCGTCCTGGAGCTCCAGCGCTGCTGCTGTATTCATCACCATGCTGCACCTCAACCTGCACAAACATCAGCGTGCTCTTTGTCCTATTAGGAACTAAGCCAGACGTCACGATGAATCTTATTGTGACGGAGAAGCATTGCTGCACTGACCTCTGGGGCTAAAAGGGTTAAGTGTGTTATAGTGGTGACCATGACCAGCTGTGATGGTGACAGTAGTTTATTACTGGACCTCAGACTGTAGTACGACTATAGGGCCGCCATCCAGCAGATTTAGCCTCATGTGTGCTGTAGAGTATCAAGGTCTCAGCATCACACCCGCCTGACCCAATCGCAGCCCGGCAACGGCCCGTTAGCTAGAGAGAATCACAGCTGTCAATCATGAAAACACGCCCTCTTTTTATTTACTAAGTAGTTTTCTTGTGTAAACCTAACTAAGTAGTGTTGTTGTCTGAACCTAACTAAGTAGTTTAGTTGTCTCAACCTCACGAAGTAGTTTAGTTGTCTGAACCTAACTAAGTAGTTTAGTTGTCTGAACCTAACTAACTAGTTTAGTTGTCTGAAACCTAACTAAGTAGTTTAGTTGTCTCAACCTAACGAAGTAGTTTAGTTGTATAAACCTAACAAAGTCGTTTTGTTGTCTGAACCAAACTAAGTAGTTTTATTCATGTAACGAGCAGAAATTGGCAAGTATTTCTGGATGTTGGTGGAAAAACGCACACAACTGTAGAATGAGGGCAAGTAAATGACAGAAACCATCTTTGAGACAAATGTATTTGACATGTACTTTTGTTCCATCTGCTAACATGGAGGGTTTATGAGCTGTACTGCAGTCAGCCACCGGGGGCGGGGGGGGCGATCCTTTCCATGGCTCACTGGGTAGAAAGGGGTCGATCCTTGGCTGCTACGTGTCGAAGTGAGACTGTTCATGGACTCAATCTAACGTCACAATGACGGTTGACAGCTCAGTCAGCATGCACACAGGAATTCTGGGAGATGGAGTACTACGTCGGCAGTAGACGGAATAAAGTTAAGAGTCGGGAGGATGTCGCACACACCTCAACATTTTATCAGCTTACCTCATTTCTCTTTTTTATCTTTGATGGTTTGGGTTTTGTCCTTTATTAATCTATAAAACACTTTGTTACATACTTATTTAATTGAAAGTGCAGAAGTCTAAATCATGTTGACTTTCGATGAATCGGGTGGACAAAAAGCAGAGATGGCAGCAACTGAAGGTCTAAAAAATTAAAGGCAGCAACAGACACATAAAGACAGATTACATTACTTCACATGGGCTCACAGCAATAAATCAGGCAGAGGTGAAGGTGTGTGAGTAGCGAGCAGGAGAGGAGGAAATATCAATAAAAGCACAAAGGAGAAGAAGATCTGGTTCTATTTCTGGCTCTGATACAGCTGATAAGAGTGGCTTTTAAGTGATGGCGTCGCTTTTCTGTTTTATTTTTATTTCTAGATCATTTTACTAAATAATTGTATTTATTTTATGTATTTTATGTATTTTATTTATTTATTTATTTATTTATTTATTTATTTATTTATTTATTTATTTATTTATTTTATTTATTTTATTTTATTTATTTTATTTATTTTATTTATTTTATTTATTTTATTTTATTTATTTTATTTATTTTATTTATTTTATTTATTTTATTTATTTTATTTATTTTATTTATTTTATTTTATTCTCACTGATCTTTCTGTTGTTGGTGTTATTAATTCGTTTTTGCTGGTTTGTCTTTTAAAGCACTTTGTAAACTCTGTTTTTAGAGCTGCTATATAAATAAAGTTATTATTATTGAAGAAGGATCCGTTATGTCACATTTCACTATCTGTTATGCTAATATTTAATTGAATCAATCACTGAGACCCTTTGATTGACCTTTCAGACCCCTGAAACTCCGTGGCCTCTGAAATCACAAAACATTTGTCACTAAAACGTATTTCAAAGCGTATTAATACTTTTTAATTCATCAAACCGCCAAAACATTTATTCACATAAGAGATGATTTGCCTCCTTAATGGGGGAGGGGAAGATATTATTCACCCCTCAATGTTTTTTCCACTCTTTATTTGTGACAACAACACATTTTCTTTTCATACCAGAATAAACTGTTTTGGTCAACTGCTGGAATCTGGAAGATGAAGAAGAAGAAGAAGAAGAAGAAGAAGAAGGAGGAGGAGGAGGAGGAGGAGGAGCGTCCCTCGTAGAGTAATAACAAAGCTGCTGCATGTCAACGGCTAGAAAACATGAGAGAGAGCAGCAGAGAGCAGCCCCTCCCCCTCGTTGTCCTCTCCGTGTCTCTCGTCCTCTCCTGAGACTAAAGAGATGATTAACTCCCCGTGAGACCGACGGCCTCCACATTGAAGAGCCTTTCTTCTCCTTCCTGTGCGATCAGAGGCTCCTTCCTGCCCCTCGATGGTGATGTCGAGCTTCCTCTCAACTCTTTCTTCATCAGCTTCTTCCTGGAGGTTGAGTGGCGAGCGAGCGGTCATCCAGATGATAAAACATTAACCTGGTGAGAAAGACAAATGTTACTTTGTTACAGCCGAAATCAATATGGGAAATATCAACGTGCTCAAACTGACAATGTTAACATTTTTAGATTAGCATCTTAGCATGCTAACAATAGCTGCTTTTAGCTGCGTTTGCACCAAACGAGTAGAGCTGACGCTAATGTGGA
>CM051689.1:762445-774945 GCA_028022725.1 Lycodopsis pacificus | reverse complement strand
ATTGGCTCACATCCTCCAGCATCACCTGCGGTGAGGAATTACAAGAAGAAATGTGAGGAAATGACTCTGAGCCGCTAAATCATGACTCAGCCGTCAGTCATCGCTGGAGGAGAGCAGACGAATCACCTCCTGCACCTCCTGCACCTCCCCCCCCCCCCCTCTTTACAGCCAGCCGGCTCAGTCATTAGCTCCGCTGGCCTGAAGAGAATGTGACAGTGTGAGTGTGTGTGTGTGTGAGTGTGTGAGTGAGTGTGAGTGAGTGAGTGAGTGAGTGAGTGAGTGTGTGTGTGTGTGAGTGAGTGAGTGAGTGAGTGAGTGAGTGAGTGTGAGTGAGTGAGTGAGTGAGTGAGTGAGTGAGTGAGTGAGTGAGTGAGTGAGTGTGTGTGTAAGTGAGTGTGTGAGTGAGTGAGTGAGTGTGAGTGAGTGAGTGAGTGTGAGTGAGTGAGTGAGTGAGTGTGAGTGAGTGAGTGAGTGAGTGAGTGTGAGTGAGTGAGTGAGTGTGAGTGTGTGTGTGAGTGTGTGTGTGAGTGTGTGTGTGTAAGTGAGTGTGTGAGTGAGTGTGTGTGTGAGTGTGTGTGTGTGCGTGTGTGTGTGTGTGTGTGTGTGTGTGTGAGTGAGTGTGTGTGTAAGTGAGTGTGTGTGTGTGTGTGTGTGTGTGTGTAAGTGAGTGTGTGTGTGTGTGTGAGTGTGTGTGTGTAAGTGAGTGTGTGTGTGTGTGTAAGTGAGTGTGTGTGTGTGTGTGAGTGTGTGTGTGTGTGTGTGTGTGTGTGTGTGTGTGTGTGTGTGTGTGTGTGTGTGTGAGCATGATCCTGTACTGTTGTTGCAATCAGACTCAGCGAGCCAGCAGCCACGACCACGGTGGAGTGTTGACGGAGGTCTGATGGTGGATCTGCTCCTGGTGGATCGGAGGAGGTGAGGTGGAGACATGTAGTGGATCGAGGAAACTGTTTGTGTCTCTCATGGAAAATTACTACATTCAACTCACAACATGAAGCTCCTGTTTTTATGAAAAAATAAATAAACAGCATTTACTGTTTTTTTTAACTCAAAAACTGATAATAAATGTTGCTTCAAGTCTTTAGAAACCAAACACAGTCAATAAAGAAACAGGTCGCTACTTTCAGCTACCAGGTTTGTTTGAATTAAGAAACCGACATGAAAAAGTCGGTCCAGTATTTTCGCAGCTAAACCTATTAAATATAATGCGCCGTAATCCAAAGATATACAAAATATGTATTTCAGATGTTATCCACGTATCATGAATGAGGAAGTATGAAGATCCACACAGGACGGGTGGGAATGGAAGTGGATGAGACCAACAAAGAGAGATCTTTCCTCCAGCAGACGGCTGTTTGACTTCTGGTTTCATGGAGGAACAATGTTGATAGTTGTCTCAACCTAACTAAGTAGTTTAGTTGTCTCAACCTAACAAAGTCGTTTAGTTGTCTCAACCTAACTAAGTAGTTTAGTTGTCTCAACCTAACTATGTAGTTTAGTTGTCACAACCTAACTAAGTAGTTTAGTTGTCTCAACCTAACTAAGTAGTTTAGTTGTGTGTGTGTGTGTGTGTGTGTGAGTGTGTGTGTGTGTGTGTGTGAGTGTGTGTGTGTGTGTGTGTGTGTGAAGCCTCTCCTAACCTCCCGCCTTTATTTAAGGGTTGAAAGAGGCAATTTGCCTGAGTCCGCCTGAGTTCTCCGTCTGAAGTAATCTGCCATTTCAGAACCATTTTCACCTGATTGCCTCGTCAGAGATGAAGTGACACCGAGGACACGCTGCAAGAGAAATGCAGATGCATGCACAAACACTGTACACCCACAGAGGAGGAGGAAGATGAGCAGGAAGAGGAGGAAGAGGAGGAGGAAGATCTTTTATTTTATCACCAAAAGCCAAACAAGAAAGAAATTAAATTTCCGATGATATAAAACGAACGAAAGCACTAAATTCAAACTTTTGAGAATTTGAATTCACTTTTCTTTTCCATGCAGCAATTTATAGTTGTCAAAGTTACATCATCGTTAAAATATTATCTGAAGAGATTCTACTGGTGAAACAACTTCACAGATATAAATCTGTCTTTGTTGTTGTGACTAATTTAAAATTAATTAATGAAAGAAATCCCCAAATTATGAGTGAGGCGAGGATTTAGAGGACAGACGTGATGATGTGATGATTCCGTTCTGCTTCATGACTCAAAGAACAATGAGAGCAGAGAGGATGAATCACTGAGCTGTAATTAACTAAAACATGTAAGAACACAATCCACTGGTTTATTGTAACGCATCACATCGAGGCCAAATCATGGCGCTGAAATTAATTTCCACCAAACACACCTGTTGCTTCATATCCTGTTTAGTTTACAGGATCATTTGTTCTCATACGGCTTCATTTCCTGAACACTAAGTAAACAAAAGCAGCTGATTATCACCATGGAAACAGTCAAGCAAACATTAACGTGAACATGTAACAGCAGAGCCTCATGTCGACCGTCAGGTGACTCCAAACCACATGTTGAACCTGCTGCAGGAACCATCTCCCCCTCAGAGGAACTCTGGCTGTTCACCCCAAAGGCAGTGACACCCAAACCCTACACCATGAAGGCTGCCTCGTCTCTTTAAGATGAGAGAATAGTATTCTTTATTAATACCACAGCAGGAACATGTAGCAGTATTACAGCGGTGGATATGTGGATAGTGCACCAACAACAGACATCAGTGAAAACAAAAAGAAGAAACTAGTACAAATACAAGTAATCACTTGGTTCTCTGTGTGCCTGTTGTTTAAGGTTATTTTAAACTAGTCTCTGAACTAGAAACTAGTCTCCGTGGGCTCCGTTAGCTCCGTTAGCTCTGTTAGCTCTGTTAGCTTCTAGCCTCCAGCACTGAGATACATGAGTATAAAGCACCTTAAAAGTTTGTTAAACTGACGTCATCGGCAGTGAGCGACATACCAGGTCGCTAAAGAGCGAGAGAGAGAAATTAAGCTCGCTAACAGCTAACATGTCCCATCACTTTATTAATCATCATGTGCAATCCACCTGTAGATGAAAGTGTGCTAGTTATCTTGTCATGTTAAACTATTGTCATTATGTGGAGATATTAACTAATCTTGTTAAGATCTCAAAGTGTTAAAACAATGACGTTCCTGCAGTGATTGTAGGATAAAGCTGCAGTCAGCAGAAGCTAAAGCAGCTCTAGTTTCTTCGCGGTGAGGTTAGTGTACGTTGAGTCGTATCGCTGAAGGTGTGTGTGTCACTTGTGTGGAACTTTTCTCTCCGGACTAACTTTAAACTCTGCCTCTGGCGTGGGTCTCCCTGCTGTTACCGTCTGAACTGTGAAAACAAGTGTCGGAGCGCTCCGTCCCCTCGCCCTGGTTTCCCCCGGCGAGAGACAGCCGGACCTATTTTGGCGTCTCGGAGTTCATCGCTCCGGCCTTCTTTCAGCACAGAAGTCCTCAGCGGGCAGGAAGCCGGTCTGGCCGCCCTCAAAGGAGCCGCCGGTGACCAAGGAGCCGCCCGCTCTGGACTAATGAGGTCCCTCGGTAGCAGGCGGCCAGCGGGGGAGACGCGGGATTCCGGCTGGCTGACTCAGTCCGGGCCTGTAATGTGCTGTAAGCTGCTCTCATGATGCAACCGCTGAGGCTCTGCAGGCTCACAACAAGAAACGGGATTTAGTCACAAAGAAATAAACAGAACAACAACCTCCAATGCTCAGGGATTCAGTTCTTCTTCATTGTAAGTCGTTTTATATCCGATAGAGCAGCGCGAAGCTGCTTTCAGCACCACGGACAGCGACGTGGATTCATCGACACAGCAGAGTTACAGTTCATACCAAAATCAATGTATAATAAGCAGGAGGAAGCTTTAACAGACCTCTGATCAAAGAGACACGACTCTCAATCACGCTGAGATCAATGTATCAGCCCACAGACAGCCAATCACGAGCTTACCTTTGATTCTAGATTATTACATAAAACGAGGAGTCGGGACGAGGAGTCAGGACGAGGATTCAGGACGAGGAGTCAGGAGGAGGAGACAGGAAGAGGAGACAGGAAGAGGAGACAGGAAGAGGAGACAGGACGAGGAGTCAGGAGGAGGAGACAGGAAGAGGAGACAGGAAGAGGAGACAGGAAGAAGAGACAGGAGGAGGAGTCAGGAGGAGGAGACAGGAAGAGGAGTCAGGACGAGGAGACAGGACGAGTAGTCAGGACGAGGAGACAGGACGAGGAGTCAGGACGAGGAGACAGGAAGAGGAGTCAGGAGGAGGAGACAGGAAGAGGAGACAGGAAGAGGAGACAGGAGGAGGAGACAGGAAGAGGAGACAGGAAGAGGAGACAGGACGAGGAGACAGGAAGAGGAGTCAGGAGGAGGAGACAGGAAGAGGAGACAGGAAGAGGAGTCAGGAGGAGGAGACAGGAAGAGGAGACAGGAAGAGGAGACAGGACGAGGAGTCAGGAGGAGGAGACAGGAAGAGGAGACAGGAAGAGGAGACAGGAAGAAGAGACAGGAGGAGGAGTCAGGAGGAGGAGACAGGAAGAGGAGTCAGGACGAGGAGACAGGACGAGTAGTCAGGACGAGGAGACAGGAAGAGGAGACAGGAAGAGGAGACAGGAAGAGGAGTCAGGAGGAGGAGACAGGAAGAGGAGACAGGAAGAGGAGACAGGAAGAGGAGTCAGGACGAGGAGACAGGACGAGGAGACAGGACGAGGAGACAGGAAGAGGAGACAGGACGAGGAGTCAGGACGAGGAGTCAGGACGAGGAGACAGGAAGAGGAGACAGGACGAGTAGTCAGGACGAGGAGTCAGGACGAGGAGGTCAAATGACTTCACTCCTCCACTAAGCTAAAGGAGGACTAGTGTCCTAGTGAGGATGTTTAGTCGACTCATTTACACTCTTTTAAGATCCAGAGGGGCGTTCACTGACCTGTTTTATACATCAGAGAAATAAACACGAACATCTCATGATTTCTGTCCGACACGTCTTTCAATCGCGCCCTTTTCCAGAACGCCCGTTCTCTCTGTGATGCTGCTTACACGCTGGGTTTCAGCCCTGGAGGCTGTTTTTCTCCGTAACGTTTCTTATTTCTAAAACAGCCGTACAGCAGGAGGGATCAACGTAGAAGGTCAGCGCCCCCCCCTCCAGCGACAAGAGTGTCAAGGAAATGATGTCGCCACCACCGCTGTGTCATTAATACTCATGAAAATCACAGGTTGGCAGGGAGGCCTCCCCCTCAGCCACAGACAATTACAGGTCATGTGGTCTCAGCTCCAAGCTGCTGCTGCTGAAGAGCCGCAGAGTGACTTTAATTAAAGGCTGCAGCGACCGACGGCTGCTGGCAATCAGCAGACGCCTGCTCTACCTGCTGCTCTACCTTCTTCTTCTCCTTCTTCTCCTCCCTCCTCGTTCCGCCTTCGGTGAGTGTGAGTGTGGAGGTGAGACGGTGGAAGTGTGAGTGGCGCTAGATTTGAATGGTTCCTGATCTTCGGGTCTTTCACTGTTTCTTCCTCTGTTGAGGCGGATGATCAGGTGTCTCTTGAACGGTTGTACTGGTTCATGTAGTGAGAGATCGGAGCTCTGTCGAGGTGTTTTTGGGAGGAATGGCGTCTCTCCGGCAGGGAGTGAGGATCGTCCCCCCGGATGACAGCGTGCCGGTGGAGGAGGTGCTGCTGGTGGCACACGGTGAGCTCAGCTTTGCCTCCAATGAACAAAGCAGTGGTGGTGTTCGTGAAGCAAGAGCCTCTCGTCCAGTGATTCTCAAAAGTGGGTCGCGGACCCGTTTTCAGTGGGTCGCGGGCCTTTGACTGACCAAAAAAAAAAAATTTTTGGCGCTTGTTCAGCAGTGCAGGAAAAACACCGACCAATGGTTGTGAATCACATCACATGATGCAGCTCATCCAATCAAATATGAGTATTCTGACGAGTTTCCTGACTCAGTGAGATGTTCACACACCGTGACACATGGGGAGACACGAGGAGAGAGACGAGGAGAGAGACAGCAGAGCAGGACGGTTGAGTGTGAAAGTCAAATCATAGGACGAGTTCCAAAAGAGACCAGAGACGATGGTGAATTCTTCCAACACTAAATTATCTTTTTAGAAGATGAGAAAAATATAATATTGTGGCCTTTTCACTTCATCCTGAATGAGCTGAATTGAAAGCTGCAGGGCATTTCAGTGAAAATAATTTTTCTAAAATTAATTTAGTTACGAAATTTATTTTTTAATCCAGCCGAATATTTTACTTTATTTATTCATGTATTTTTATGTATTATTTATAATTCATCCAGTTCAATTTGAAAAATGAGAATAATATTTGTTAAAATATAATTGATGTACTCTCTGTATTTGATTGGCAGTTGTTGACTACATAGAGACGTTACTAGACTTCTTGAATATAGGTAGATGTGGGTCGTGGGTCGTGGGTCATTAAGGGGTGATGGTGGGTCCCGCAGCCAGACCAGTTGAGAACCACCACTGCTCTAGTCCACCAGCTGATCGAGAGCGGAGCGTTCATCAGGGTCGTGTTCGTGCAGGTCTCCCCGCTGTCAGCTCCCTCCACGCAGATCACCGTGTCCGGTGAACCGACGGAGGACGGACCGGTGGCTGGCGGTAAAGACAAAGATGAGAAAGAGCAGAGCCAAGCGAGGAGCAGCAGCTCTCAGACTGGACAGCCCCGGCAGCAGGAAGCAGCTCCACCAGTGATGAACCAGTGAGTCCAACAGTCAGCTGTCAGCTGGAGAGGACGTGGAGCATGACTCTGAGTCACACATGGAGTCTGTGAGTGGAACCCCCGGACAAGATCTTCTCTCCTTCTTCTCCTTCTCCTTGTTCTCCTTCTTCTTCTCCTTCTTCTCCTTCTTCTTCTCCTTCTTCTCCTTCTTCTTCTCCTTCTCCTTCTTCTCCTTCTGCTGCTGCTGCTGGCTACGCAGGTTATTTTAGCTCCTCACTACCTCCAGATGTTTGCAGTGTCTGTGAGTGAGTACATCACACTGACAGTCATGCTCCCCAGAGGATGAACCCTTTTGATGTAGACAGTGTATCACAACGTCTCAATGACCAATACTTGACAAAGTATGTAAAAGAACTCCCGCCTATAGATATACATGCAATTTAGAGTAGAAGTTCATGATCTACAGAGGATGAACCCTTTTAATTTAAGACAGTCTAACGCAAGTATCTACCGCCTGATATCCATGAAGGATAAAAACGAATCGTGAATTATTGGTTTAGAATGTTTGTAAATTCCAAATCATTCCTCTGGAGCCAGCAGCAGCTTGATGTTGAGTTTGTTTGAAGGTTTCGAATGAGGTCTGGTCTCAAACTGGATCTTTATGGATCAGGTTTTGATCAAGTGTTGATTGTCACGTTGAAACAGGTCTGAAATCATTGTATGCTGCAGCTTTAGGGTTTCACTTCATTCATTCTGTTGTTATACATGTGAGATGTTGTATTGAACATGAGTGTTGTTTTGTTTGAAATAATAAATTAAACGTACGGTTAGAACCATACTCACTTTTTCCTACTGTGTCTCTTTTCTGTCCACACTGGTTCTACTTTTTACTTGCATTACTAATAGTGAAACACACACACACTCCCCCTGATGTGTGTGTGTGCGTGTGTGTGTGTGTGTGTGTGTGTGTGCGTGTGTGTGAGTGTGTGTGTGAGTGTGTGTGTGTGTGTGTGTGTGTGTGTGTGTGTGTGTTGCATTGATTGGACCTCTGGTTATTCTGTCCACATGTCTTCTCTGCGTCTCTGCGTCTCTGGAGCTCCGGCCGGCCGGCCGGCGGCTATGACTGTCTCATTAACGGGCGGCTGATGAATCAATCAAACTTCCTCTCGCTGTGCCACAGAGGGAGAGACGGATCCAGAGATGGATTTTTGTGCCCGGCGAGAGAGTATATCCCAGGGTGCACCTCTTTACAAAAATGGTGTCAGAAGGTGTATATGCTGAGGCGGCACGCTGAGTCCAACAATAGCCGAGCTTCTATTTTCACACATTTAGTGGGATTGCATTGGCAGCGAGGGGACGGGCTGAAGCTCGGTCATTACACAGAAACAAGCGACTGATTCCTCCAGCAGACATTTAAAGCTGCTCTCCTTTCCTTCTGTTCACGGAGCAGAAGTGAATATTCGTGAACATAACATGTTCATGTCCAGAGAAGAAGAATAAGAGCTGCAACTCATGAGTGTGGACAACGTCAGGGGTCCTCAGCGTTCATGCTTTTAAATCGATTTATTGATTTAGAGAACAAGAGTCTACCATCGTTCTGTCTGTCGTATTCAGGAGGCTTTGAGCTTAATACCAACGTTAGCATGCTAGCATTCTGATGTTTACCAGGAATTACATTCACCACGTTAGCTTTGTTGGCTTTGTTAGCTTTGTTAGCTTTGTTAGCTTTGTTAGCATGCACAGTACAGTTGAGGTGGAAGTTACTACGATGAGCTTTCATTTCCTGTTGGTTGTGTCGCCCCCTGTGGACTAACGTGGTAGTGTTTCTGAGCACCAGACTCCCTTTAGAAACCCTCTCATTCTACAGTGGACTCATTGATGAGAGGATCAATACCATTCATGTCTGTGCATCTAATATGCAGCAAGAGCTAGGAGTCCATTAGCTTAGCTTAGCTTAGCATAAGGACTTGGGGGGGATCAGCCAGCCTGAAACCTCAAACAGCTCAGCAATGAAACTTAGAAGTGTTGCATTCCACTTCTTTCATCTGAACAGAATCAGTCATGTAAAAGCAACTTGTTGTGGTTTTGTTCTGGAGCAGCAACAACATATTTGCATTAATATTAAATGTAACTGTGTTTGTCCTTCCTGCTCCTTTACACTCATTAACGAGTCTTCTGCTCGTGGACTGAAGACATCAATAAAGGTGTGTCTGACGTCTGGAGGGTGTGATTCACTTAAACTCCATCCTCAATGTGTTTGGACGTGTTCACGCTGGTCCGTTGATATTATAAACAGTGCTGGGCAAGTTAACGCGTTATTACCACGTTAACGCATTCATTCATTCACGCAGTTTTTTTATTTTATTATGAAGACATTTTTAACACAAGAACCGGCAGCGAGCGGTGAAAGCTGTTTGTGTGGCGTCTGTTCCGTCTCTTCCTGTTTCCTTCACCTACACTCCCCTGGGTCCTAAGGCCCTCCATGTTCAGCCTCTTATCACCCTCTATGTACCAACGTACATTCATAACAAATACCACACATATTACGGTCATCAGCGTTATGTGTCTGACCTAAATAATAACAAAAGAAATGATTCATTTAAATGATTGTTTTAGAGTTTTTAAAGTGTTTTGTTTGTAATATGTATAATAAGCATCATTTAGTACTACTGAGACTTTAACAAACACTATGATCAGAATCATTATAACTGTGTTATAACTGCTGCTGTGTAACGGGAACACTGCTGCTAACAACAACCTGATGTGTTTAAAGTGTTCACACACAATGTTATTCACCTTTGTTCATAGAGCAGCACTTTAAAACAAAAGTGCTCAATACACTACTTATGAATTCATTATTGAACTTTGCGCATAACAATGAGATTAATCACAAAAAAATCATGCTATTAATCACGATTAAACATTGTAATCGTTGCCCAGCACTAATATACATATACATATGTATATATACATATATATATATACATATATATATATATATATATATACATATATATACATATATATATATATATATACATATATATACATATATGTATATATATATACATATATATACATATATGTATATACATATATATATATATATATATATATATATACATATATATATATATATGTATATACATACAGTCACAGAAAAGTCCAAAGGGGTTCCTGTGATTTCCTGGCAGAGAGCTGAATATATAAAGTACAGTGAGAACAAACAGCAACAGCACGAACAGAATCAACTGTATTGTTGCAGCATCAGCCGCTGATCCTGCTCCGTGTGTCTGCATTTCTAAATTCCAAGTGAAACGTTTCCTCTGCGAATGTTTCCTCCACCTCCATCGGCTGCCAGTCAGCTTCCTCTGGTGTCCTGAGCGGCTGCTGTCACACTGCAACACGAGGGAAAGCAACAGCGATGAAATATGAACAAGCGACGACCAAACATGTGGTTGTTTTTGGGATTGATGAGGTTTCCGGCAGGCGATGAGCAGAGAGCGTCTCCTCCGTCTGACGTCATCTCTTTCAGTCACAAACGTAAATGCTGAGACTGAGACGTGAGACGCCGTCCGTCCTCCGCTGCTTCCTAACAGACGTTCGTTTCTCAGTTATTCTTATGAAGCATTGTGGATCAAAACATGCATTCAGTGAACATGAACATCGAGTGAAAGCAGCTGCTTCAGACCTGCAGTCAGCACATGAAGTGAGCTCAGGTGTGTTCCAGGTGAGACGTTTCCACAGCATCAGACTGGATGTGATGCTTCACTGGATCAACGTGAGCAGATAGAAAGAAGTGAAATAAGAACATTGAGACTCAGACAAACCTTTAAATGTGTCCGATCAAGTATCAGCATCTGGATCATAACATGGATGATAATGGATTCATTATCATTTGAGAAAGTTCATGACAAATGTTACAAAGATGCTGTGTTTCTGATCAGAAAATATTTCATCGTTTTTTTGGTAAATCAGCAAATCGAACTGTAAACAAGATCACTTTGAGTCGCCCTCCAGTAACAGAAACACTTTAAACACAAGTTACCAAATGTTCTTCAACATCTTTGCAGGTTTGCAAATCTTTACCTGCACAACCGGAGCGATGAAAGACATTTCATGATATTATCTGATATGTTTTAATGTTCCACAGCCTCCGAAGAGAGTCGCTCTCAGCATCATCAGAGTCAGAGACAGAACTGGACCAACGTGTTCGTCCTGACGTCGTCACGGCTCCGATGCTTTCATGCAAATGATGCTGAAGTCACGTTGAGCTCTGAACATAAACATGTCTGCGTGTGTTTGTTCTCAATCAAACAAGATGTGAACCGTCCACGAACCGGGAGACGTAACGTCCACGAACCGGGAGACCGGGAGACGTAACGTCCACGAACCGGGAGACCGGGAGACGTAACGTCCACGAACCGGGAGACCGGGAGACGTTACGTCCACGAACCGGGAGACGTAACGTCCACGAACCGGGAGACGTTACGTCCACGAACCGGGAGACCGGGAGACGTAACGTCCACGAACCAGGAGACCGGGAGACGTAACGTCCACGAACCGGGAGACCGGGAGACGTTACGTCCACGAACCGGGAGACGTAATGTCCACGAACCGGGAGACGTTACGTCCACGAACCGGGAGACCGGGAGACTTTACGTCCACGAACCGGGAGACCGGGAGACGTTACGTCCACGAACCGGGAGACGTAACGTCCACGAACCGGGAGACGTAACGTCCACGAACCGGGAGACGTAACGTCCACGTACCGGGAGACGTTACGTCCACGTACCGGGAGACGTAACGTCCACGAACCGGGAGACGTAACGTCCACGAACCGGGAGACGTAACGTCCACGTACCGGGAGACGTTACGTCCACGTACCGGGAGACGTTACGTCCACGGACCGGGAGACGTAACGTCCACGAACCGGGAGACGTTACATCCACGAACCGGGAGACCGGGAGACCGGGAGACGTTACGTCCACGTACCGGGAGACGTAACGTCCACGAACCGGGAGACGTTACGTCCACGTACCGGGAGACGTAACGTCCACGGACCGGGAGACGTTACGTCCACGTACCGGGAGACGTTACGTCCACGGACCGGGAGACGTTTCGTCCACGTACCGGGAGACGTTACGTCCACGGACCGGGAGACCGGGAGACGTAACGTCCACGTACCGGGAGACGTTACGTCCACGGACCGGGAGACGTTACGTCCACGGAAGCAGAGAGAGAGGAAGCAGAGAGAGAGGAAGCAGAGAGAGGAAGCAGAGAGAGGAAGCAGAGAGAGAGGAAGCAGAGAGAGGAAGCAGAGAGAGTGGAAGCAGAGATAGGAAGCAGAGAGAGAGGAAGCAGAGAGAGGAAGCACAGAGATAGGAAGCAGAGAGAGGAAGCAGAGAGAGAGGAAGCAGAGAGAGGAAGCAGAGAGAGGAAGCAGAGAGAGAGGAAGCAGAGAGAGGAAGCAGAGAGAGGAAGCAGAGAGAGGAAGCAGAGAGAGAGGAAGCAGAGAGAGAGGAAGCAGAGAGAGGAAGCAGAGAGAGGAAGCAGAGAGAGAGGAAGACTCCTGCTGCAGAGACGGAGCTGTTAAGCTGCCGGCTTCTAATTCAAGAGAACTTCTCCCGCCAGTGGTCCTTCCTGAACCGTTGCTGTGTCTCCGTCTTGTCTCCCGTACTGTAGAGGTGTGAACATGCTGAAGCAGGAGTGTGAATGCCTTTATACCCAGAGGAGGCCGGGCTTCTTGTTAGTCTCAAGAACAAAAAAGATCAAACGTCTCATCGCAAACCTACAAACAGAATGCTTACCCATAATCCATCACTGCAGGTACAG
>CM051689.1:744945-757445 GCA_028022725.1 Lycodopsis pacificus | reverse complement strand
TAAACTACGATCACGCACCTCATATCAACAGTCTGTAAACTACGATCACGCACCTCATATCAACAGTCTGTAAACTACGATCACGTACCTCATATCAACAGTCTGTAAACTACGATCACGTACCTCATATCAACAGTCTGTAAACTACGATCACGTACCGCATAGCAACAGTCTGTAAACTACGATCACGTACTTCATAGCAACAGTCTGTAAACTACGATCACGTACTTCATAGCAACAGTCTGTAAACTACGATCACGTACTTCATAGCAACAGTCTGTAAACTATGATCACGTACCGCATATGAACAGTCTGTAAACTACGATCACGAACCTCATATGAACAGTCTGTAAACTACGATCACGTACCTCATATCAACAGTCTGTAAACCACGATCACGTACCTCATATCAACAGTCTGTAAACTATGATCACGCACCTCATATCAACAGTCTGTAAACTACGATCACGCACCTCATATCAACAGTCTGTAAACTACGATCACGCACTTCATAGCAACAGTCTGTAAACTACGATCACGCACTTCATATCAACAGTCTGTAAACTACGATCACGTACTGCATATGAACAGTCTGTAAACTACGATCACGTACTTCATAGCAACAGTCTGTAAACTACGATCACGTACTTCATATCAACAGTCTGTAAACTACGATCACGTACTTCATATCAACAGTCTGTAAACTACGATCACGTACCTCATATCAACAGTCTGTAAACTACGATCACGTACCTCATATCAACAGTCTGTAAACTACGATCACGTACCTCATATCAACAGTCTGTAAACTACGATCACGTACCTCATATGAACAATCTGTAAACTACGATCACGTACCTCATATGAACAATCTGTAAACTACGATCACGTACTTCATATCAACAGTCTGTAAACTACGATCACGTACCTCATATGAACAGTCTGTAAACTACGATCACGTACTTCATATGAACAGTCTGTAAACTACGATCACGTACTTCATATGAACAGTCTGTAAACTACGATCACGTACCTCATAGGAACAATCTGTAAACTACGATCACGTACCTCATATGAACAATCTGTAAACTACGATCACGTACCTCATATGAACAATCTGTAAACTACGATCACGTACCTCATATGAACAATCTGTAAACTACGATCACGTACTTCATATCAACAGTCTGTAAACTACGATCACGTACTTCATAGCAACAGTCTGTAAACTACGATCACGTACCTCATATCAACAGTCTGTAAACTATTGTTTCCTCTTCCTGTTGGCCACTTCCTGTCATCACTGACCTCAGATGAGATGAAGCTGTCGACGTCTGTTTGTGATTATTGTGACTCATCAATGTTTTTATTATTTTTTAAATATTCAGAGTAAAAATGCTTTGTTTTGGGCGGAACAGATGTTGCCATGTTGGTCGTTTCTGATAAGCCACTGGCAACACACACACACGCACACACACACACACACACACACAAACACACACACACACACACACACACAAACACACACACACACACAAACACACACACACACACACACAAACACACACACACACACACACACAAACACACACACACACACACACACAAACACACACACACACACACAAACACACACACACACACACACACACACACACACAAACACACACGCACACACACACACACACACAGAGAAAGCACAGAGTATGAATGTATACACCATGTGGTTATGAACAAAAACACACGTCATTTGAGTACACACAGACACACTTGTATGAGTACACACTTACACACCCACACACACACAAACACACACACACACACACACACTAACCATGGGGAGCAAATGGGCTGCAGTTGCCATAGAAACTGTTGAGTCCCACAACATCCATCCCAGAGAGCCTTCAGAGGAAAAAGAAGTGTTTGTCTCATTTTTCAGATGTGTGTGAGTGTGTCTCAACATAAAGAGCTGCACACACACACATACTGAGAGCCAACGTGTGTGTATGTGTGTGTGTATGTGTGTGTGTGTGTGTGTGTGTGTGTGTGTGTGTGTGTGTGTGTGTGTGTGTGTGTGTGTGTGTGTGTGTGTGTGTGGTAGATCCCCCTCTGTGATCACAATAAGCAGCTCTCATCCCTGAGAATCCCATTTCACGGCCGGGTTTAGTGATGCTGCTGTGTTATTATGTGTGTGTGTGTTCGTGTGTGCGTGTATGTGTGTGTGTGTGTGGGGGGGGGGGGGGGGGAGGAGGCCGGATTACTGGGCCGCTACTCATACAGGTTGGGATTATTTCCAATAAAATGTGAAATTCCTTCAACGCACCAGCTGTGAGATTGCTCACTGAGACTTTTCTTCTTTAATAAAACGTTTACAGGAAGTTAAACAACTAAAGAAGCTGGTTGTCATTTTAAACGTGATTAATTACTGAGATGAGTTTAGTTTCACCTCTAAACAAAGCGTGTTGATGTTGATTTTAGCTTTAATCAGAAAGAGAAACATGTCAGAGTATTCAATCATTTCACAGTAAAAAGACCTTTTTGTTCATTAATTTACTGTTAATAAGAATATTTATTCTCATGAAGCTCATAATGACAGGTGGGTGGGTCTAGGTTGGTGGGTCTAGGTGGGTGGGTTTAGATGGGTGGGTCTAAATGTGTGGGTCTAGGTTGGTGGGTTTAGATGGGTGGGTCTACTTTGGTGGGTCTAGGTTGGTGGGTCCAGGTTGGTGGGTTTAGATGGGTGGGTCCAGGTTGGTGGGTTTAGATGGGTGGGTCTAGATTGGTGGGTCTAGGTTGGTGGGTCTAGGTTGGTGGGTTTAGATGGGTGGGTCTAGATTGGTGGGTCTAGGTTGGTGGGTTTAGATGGGTGGGTCTAGATTGGTGGGTATAGGTTGGTGGGTTTAGATGGGTGGGTCTACTTTGGTGGGTCTAGGTTGGTGGGTCTAGGTTGGTGGGTCTAGGTTGGTGGGTTTAGATGGGTGGGTCTAGATTGGTGGGTCTAGGTTGGTGGGTCTAGGTTGGTGGGTTTAGATGGGTGGGTCTAGATTGGTGGGTCTAGGTTGGTGGGTCTAGGTTGGTGGGTCTAGGTTGGTGGGTCCAGGTGGGTGGGTCTAGGTTGGTGGGTCCAGGTGGGTGGGTCTAGATTGGTGGGTCCAGGTGGGTGGGTATAGGTTGGTGGGTCCAGGTGGGTGGGTCTAGGTTGGTGGGTCCAGGTGGGTGGGTCTAGGTTCGTGGGTCTAGGTTGGTGGCTCCAGGTTGGTGGGTCCAGGTTGGTGGGTCCAGGTAGGTCCAAGCCCACCTAGAGACAGACCAGGAGAGGGTCTCTGGTTCATCATGATCTTATTGGAAGTCTTTTATAATCTCTATCATTGATTGGTGGAAGCTGGTTCTTCGTGAGAAACATTCAGATGCTTTTGAGCCTTTTTTTCTGGGCGGGAGGTCGGTGACTGTTGAGTCTACATCTTCACAGAGACCTGGATCCATGGTGGTCCAGGATCATGTTACACTTGACGTCAGACTGAACCAGAGGATCCTTTCTGTAGCTGCTGGTAATATTTCTTATGATGCTGATTAAAAAAATATGCACGACAGGAAAGATGTACGTTCACAAGTTCGTCTCTATAAAGTATGAAGCTCGTCTGTTTGATGAATACAGAGCAGCTCGAATAGATCAAACAAAGCAAATATGTTATTGACATGAAATCATAATTTCAATAAACAGATGGAACAAACACACAAAGTTGTATTAATTCTGAAGATATTTAAAGCGGAAGAACCGAGGATCAAAAGATTACGATGAGAAAACACCGCCAGAGATCTTTGATTGTCACTGAAGATAATTCCTCTTTTTATCTCAGTTTTGGGAATCTGCAAGAATTAAATGTCAAAATATTAAAGTCAGAAACAATATAAATGAGATAATGAGACGTTATCCTCTGTAATACTTGAAAAGAGTTGATTTGCAGACGACAGACATTCTCACGTTCTCAGATCCGAGTCTCGGGTTTGGTGTGGAGACCGGATTTCTTTCAAAAGCTTTTTTCTCGAGCTGAAGTTTAAACGAATCTTCATCTCACTCCTCATCCTCACTTCTGTCTCTCGTGGAGACAAACAGGTTTTAAAGGACCTGATAGCTGCTGTGAGAGAGAAGTACTTCCTGGATACAATAACAGGGAGGTCAGAGGTCAGATCGTGCAGACAACAGAAGGAACGCAGAGTGATGATTATGAAGAAGGAATAAAGAGGAAGAGGAGCAGAGAGGAAGGAAAGCTGTGAGCAGTTTGAGGCTTTAAGGAGACAAATGCTCCACATGGAGCAGAACCCACACAGAGACCAGAATACCAGTTTGAAACTCCTTCAGCTCAGACTCCAGCGGGGTCCACCGTGGACAGACCCAGATCCTCCAGCAGAGACCGGTCCACCGTGGACAGACCCAAATCCTAAAATGAGAGGTTTTCTAAAGGGACTCTGGTGCTCAGGAACACTACCACTTTAGTCCACAGGGACCGCCAGAATCAACAGAAAACAAAAGCTCAACGTAGTAACTTTAACAATAAGATTCAGGAATTTAGCTTCAGGTTGGAGATGTTTAGGTTGGCAGGAATGTGGAGCTCCACAATACACAGCAGGGATTATATTTCTCATGAGAACATGTTGGGATCTCTGGAGGAGGACCTGGACCCAGAGCAGAGGTCCAGAACGGAAGGAAGGAAGGATGGATGGATGAACCACTCTTCATTAACTTGTAGACAGAAGATATTAAAATGTGACCTCTGATCTTCCTTCTAGAGCCACCATCACGATGAAATATCAGCTCTGCACACACGATATCTCATAAAACATGAATCCACACAGACATTTCTTCCTGCTGTGATGACCTGCTGTTAGCGGCTGTGTTAGTTATCGGGAATAACAACGTGTCAGGACTCACACAGCTGGACGCAGCTCTGAACGTGCTGACCAACAAACAGGATATGCAGATGAACTCCAGCAGTGATCACATGGAGCAGATGGATGCTGATGCAGATCTGTGACCCACAGCAGATTAAACAGAACCGTCACCTCGCTCATTTCATGCTCATCTGTTTCTGTTTTTAACAGCATGGGGCACAAATCCAACATTTGATACCAGAAGAAAACCTTCATATTCTGAACCAGGTCTGGCCTTTGCTGTAGTTACTGAAAGCTCAACCTCCTCTCAGTGCTTGTGACTACAGGTTACAGGATGTTCTTTTAGAAACTGTTTGGGAGAACCAACAAGCTTAAGAAGTCCAGAAAAAGAGGAACATCCACCATTTCATGACTATTTCACAAACTCTGCTGAGGATTATGAAACTCTGATGAACTCTTTACATCAGGTTAACTCCAGGTGTCCCAGACTCCAGATTTAGAAAACATTTGAATTATAATTTGAATGAAGAAAGTCTAGAGCATGATGGATCCAAGACCAGAGTGTATGGAGACCAAGTCAAGACCAATACCAGAGTGTATCGAGACCAAGTCAAGACCTAAGTGTATCGAGACCAAGTCAACACCAAGACCAGAGTGTATCGAGACTAAGTCAACACCAAGACCAGAGTGTATCGAGACCAAGTCAAGAACAAGACCAGAGTGTATCGAGACCAAGTCAACACCAAGACCAGAGTGTATCGAGACCAAGTCAAGAACAAGACCAGAGTGTATCGAGACCAAGTCAAGAACAAGACCAGAGTGTATCGAGACCAAGTCAACACCAGGAGCAGTGTATCGAGACCAAGTCAACACCAAGACCAGAGTGTATAAAGACCAAGACAAAACCAAGACCAGAGTGTATCAAGACCAAGACCAAGACAAGACCAAGACCAGAGTGTATCAAGACCAAGACAAAACCAGGACCAGAGTGTATCGAGACCAAGACCAAGACCAGAGTGGATCAAGACCAAGACAAGACCAAGACCAGAGTGTATCGAGACCAAGACAAGACCAAGACCAGAGTGTATCGAGACCAAGTCAAGACCAAGACCAGAGTGTATGGAGACCAAATCAAGACCAAGACCAGAGTGTATCGAGACCAAGTCAAGACCTAAGTGTATCGAGACCAAGTCAACACCAAGACCAGAGTGTATTGAGACCAAGTCAAGACCATGACCAGAGTGTATCGAGACCAAGACCAAGACCAGAGTGTATCGAGACCAAGTCAAGACCAAGACCAGAGTGTATCGAGACCAAGTCAAGACCTAAGTGTATCGAGACCAAGTCAAGAACAAGACCAGAGTGTATCGAGACCAAGTCAACACCAAGACCAGAGTGTATCGAGACCAAGTCAAGACCAAGACCAGAGTGTATCGAGACCAAGTCAAGACCTAAGTGTATCGAGACCAAGTCAACACCAAGACCAGAGTGTATTGAGACCAAGTCAAGAACAAGACCAAAGTGTATCGAGACCAAGTCAAGAACAAGACCAGAGTGTATCGAGACCAAGTCAACACCAAGAGCAGTGTATCGAGACCAAGTCAACACCAAGACCAGAGTGTATCGAGACCAAGTCAAGACCAAG
The DNA here is from genome assembly GCA_028022725.1 of Lycodopsis pacificus. Taxonomy (NCBI): domain Eukaryota; kingdom Metazoa; phylum Chordata; class Actinopteri; order Perciformes; family Zoarcidae; genus Lycodopsis; species Lycodopsis pacificus. Next base: position 750,910 of record CM051689.1, on the reverse strand, counting down.
ACCAGAGTGTATCGCGACCAAGTCAACACCAAGACCAGAGTGTATCGAGACCAAGTCAAGACCAAGACTAGAGTGTATCGAGACCAAGTCAACACCAAGACCAGAGTGTATCGAGACCAAGTCAACACCAAGACCAGAGTGTATCGAGACCAAGTCAACACCAAGAGCAGTGTATCGAGACCAAGTCAACACCAAGACCAGAGTGTATCGAGACCAAGTCAACACCAATACCAGAGTGTATAAAGACCAAGACAAGACCAAGACCAGAGTGTATCAAGACCAAGACAAGACCAAGACCAGAGTGTATCAAGATCAAGACCAAGACAAGACCAAGACCAGAGTGTATTGAGACCAAGATCTAACTGTATCGAGACAGAGTCAAGATCAGTTATGGTTTTGAGATTAAATCCAGGGTTCTCTTTGTCTGAGACCGAGACAAGACCGAGTGAAAATGTGGACGAGACAGTCACCTTCAAGACCTGGTCTCGGTTCTTGAATACTACGACACTGACCTTTGGGAACATGAACATCCACAGAAACCTGTTTGTTAAGGTTGCGTTGTAATAAAAGTGTATTTTCATCAGCTCTTATAATGTCTTTTCTTTAGACTTTTCCATCTCAGCCAGGTGTAAAATCTAGATTTTGTCTTTCTTGTTTTCTTGCATTTCCACTCAGGTGTTTCATGGAAAGGTCCAAAATGCACTTAAAAACCAGGACCTACTGTCATCTTCATCATCATCATCATCTTTAGGTTCCACTGCTAACATCGAATGCATCAGCTGCTCATCTGATCTCAGATCAGAGAGTTAAGTATAGCAGAGCAGCGTCTCAAACCTCCACCGGCTGACAGCGAGGTAGAGGAGAGAGTGTGTGTGTGTGTGTGTGTGTGTGTGTGTGTGTGTGTGTGTGTGTGTGTGTGTGTGTGTGTGTGTGTGTGTGTGTGTGTGTGTGCGTGTGTGTGTGCGTGTGCGTGTGTGTGTGTGTGTGTGTCTGAGGCTCCGCTGCAAGGGGTCCTGACCGGGGACTGAAGGGGAACCTTGATCCAGTGGCACTCAGTCCATTAGGGCGAGTGTCCTCCCATCAGTTCTGAGTCATTTATCAAATCGACCAACCAGAGCCGAGCGGAGCGCCTGCGTTTTCTTTCATTCATTCGGAGGTTGTGTTGTCAGGCCTGTGATTGGCTGCTGCTGTGGTCCAAGTCTCTCAGGCGGTCACCACCTCCAGGTTCTGGATCGATTGTTGCCCCGTGGTGGTGTTTGTTTTAAATGACTTGCGGTGCCACGTGGGTGGGGTTTAGTTCAGGAGGTAAAATGCCACAGAGACATTCAGTTATTAAATATCTGTATCTGATTTGTATCTAATCTGATCAGTTTGATTGATCACATCTTAGCTGATCAGTACGATCACTCCTGGTTTTGGAAGAGAATATTAGTTCAGCAGATGGTCTAAAGACTTTTCTTCCCAGAGGGATTCTGGGAGAAACATTTAATATTTTCAATTTTTTTTATCTCTCAGACATGAAAATGGTTCAATTTAAGCATGCAGCTTTTTTTTGGGCTCAACACATTATGTATCTGCAGTTTTATTGCCAATTCCTGGTATTGGTACAAAGACGAGGAGGGAACTTATCAGCATCACACAAACACAGCGGTTCACCATAATAGCTCTGCAAGCAGAGATTGACTCTATAATTTAATATTCTCATCAAAAGTGTATACTATGTGGAGCTAAAGACATTATGCAGTTGTTGATATTTTAACAAGACACTGAAGCCTCCAAGGGCTTTAATGCTCATTACAAACACGATATAAATCTGCTGCACAGAGAAAACAAACCAATGATGAGTTTGTGAAGCTGGAAATGTGTATTATGTCCTGATGATGGCGCTACAGGAGAAGAGAACTCAAGGGAACCGTGAGGGCTCTTCCTCTGGGGAGCAGCAATATCTTTGAGAGCTAATAATTATGGAAATATCCTGAAATCAGTATTTATCAACATCACCTTGTGGTAAAAGGTCATGAGAACATTATTTTGGAAATGGTTCATCCTCAGCGGAGCATGAATGCGGTCAGTAAATATGATTTATACTATTTTCCATCAAAAACATGTATTCAGACTCATCCTGCTTCCAGATTTAATGAAAATCATTCTGTAAAGATTCACTTACAGAAATCTTCTTGAAGACTTCTGTCAGTAAATTTGTAGATATCCTACAAAAGCATATTGTATGTTATCCACGTAATCATGACCGAGGAAGTATAATGACCACTAAAGCTAACAAGAACAGATCGTTCATCCAGGGTGTGAAACAAGATGTCAATGTTGATTCATTTGTCAGGTAACTTGTGTTAATAAACACAAAACACCACATTTTCCTAAACCTAACTAGTGTTGTTGTCGAAACCTAACTAAGTAATTTAGTTGTCTCAAACTAACTAAGTAGTTTAGTTGTCTAAGCCTAACTAAGTAGTTTTGTTGTCTCAACCTAACTAAGTAGTTGTGTTGTCTCAACCTAACTAATCAGTTTAGTTGTCTCAACCTAAGTAGTGTAGTTGTCTAAACCTAACTGAGTAGTTTTGTTGTCTCAACCTAACTAAGTAGTTTAGTTGTCTAAACCTAACTAAGTAGTTGTGTTATCTCAACCTAACTAAGCAGTTTAGTTGTCTCAACCTAACTAAGTAGTTTTGTTGTCTAAACCTAACTAGGTCGTTTTGTTGTCTAAACATAACTAAGTAGTTGTGTTGTCTCAACCTAACTAATCAGTTTAGTTGTCTCAACCTAAGTAGTTTAGTTGTCTAAACCTAACTAAGTAGTTGTGTTGTGTCAACCTAACTAATCAGTTTAGTTGTCTCAACCTAAGTAGTTTAGTTGTCTAAACCTAAATGAGTAGTTTTGTTGTCTCAACCTAACTAAGTAGTTGTGTTATCTCAACCTAACTAAGCAGTTTAGTTGTCTCAACCTAAGTAGTTTAGTTGTCTCAACCTAACTAAGTAGTTTAGTTGTCTCAACCTAACTAAGTAGTTTTGTTCTCTCAACATAACTAAGTAGTTTAGTGGTCTCAACCTAACTAAGTAGTTTTGTTGTCTAAACATAACTAAGTAATTTTGTTGTCTAAACATAACTACGCAGTTTTGTTGTCTAAACATAACTAAGTATTTTTGTTGTCTCAACCTAACTAAGTAATTTTGTTGTCTCAACCTAACTAAGTTGTTTTGTTGTGAAGATGGAAGTCTTAACGTAACTTAGTTTAAGTTAACACCCAGCGTGGATCAGTCAGAGAACTAGAACTCTGTGGTCTTTAATGCTGAAAGTCTGATCTGTCTCATTATCGGAGTAACAGACGTTAAACCAGCGGCTCCGCTGAAGCTCCAGAGGAAGCTTTTGTCTGAACGTTGTGTGTCAACAGCTATTCTCCCCTCTCCTCCTCCTCCTCCTCCTTTAGTCCTCTGGGCCAATTTCTGCAGGCAGCAGGGTACGAGAGGAATGAGTCTCCTCACAGCGAGGTGTGGCGCTGAATGAGGAGAGGATGATGAAGGCTGGAGAGAGAAAAGAGGCAAATTGAGTGCAGAGGAGCTTCAGAAACCTTCTGCCTTTCTTCGTCAGACTGGAGAGCACAAACTTCACGTTTGTTAACCGACACAGATTTACTTCTTCCTCTGCTTCCTGTGGACTCTGAGGTCATTTTGGCACTTTTACTTTTTCATCCATTTTTAGCATATATCCTTAATTTCATACCTTTAAACGTTTAATATTCACAATATTGTAGGACGGTCCAATAGACTTAAACACGTTTCAGGTTTAATCCGTAAATGAAATCAGTAAATGCTTGCTTTCGCTTAATCTTACATATTGAGGAAAATGTAGAAGTATACTCACAAAGTGTAATAACACATATTAATGCACGCAGAGCTCACTGCAATCACAGCTCCACTTAGACCACATCTGGAGGTGGTAATCAGATTTCAGCCAGTTTTACATGTGTTATGTACAGTTTGCTTTCAAAAAAAAAAATGATTATTGCAAATTTACTTCTGACCAATCGATCAAACAGCTACGTGTAACAGGAAACATTGTTCAGCTCCTGGTTTCCCGTCAGTGGCAGCGTTCCTGTCTGGTTTACCTCCAGTGTTCCCAGCACGCTCTCACCAGACCATGACATCACACCACAATGTGTAAGCTATCGAGCGTGCCATCACTTTACGCTCTGTAGTCTGGACAGACAGCAGGCGACGCTCAGAACTGGTGACGTAGTACAAACAGTGAGGAAGACTATGGAGGGAGGAGGAGGAAGGTGGACGGGTCAAACAAACATAACTTTAAACCAGGAAACCCCAAAGTGTTGTTGAGTTTTTGTGAAGTACTAATATTACACATATGTTTTACTTCGTTTGTAACTCGGAGCACTTAGAAAGAAGACGCTCGCTGCAGAGGCGGTCGCCATGGCTCGTGTTTCATAAGCTGTAAATTAGATGTATTATATTCATAAAAATCAGCACAAGTACTGCAATATTTATATACAAGCAGGATTATGAACTGGGTCTCTGTGGCAACATTTCCAAAGAAAATTAGGTTTTTCAGTTTTTCTTCGTTGCATACAGACAAAAAATAAAGTACGACACTGAACTGCTGAACACAATTCTATTGATTTTACTCAAATGGAAAAAGACGTGTAAAGCCTAACATGTGACATCATGACAGGCTGAATGTCCGGCTGTAATATCTCATAATGTGAAAAGAGTTCAACTTGTTTGTAGTCGGCATCTTAAAGGTTGAGTTGGTTATTGTCTGTTTGAAACGATCATGTGAGGAGAGAAAGCAGATTCAGACGTTTTGTATTTTGTGATTTTCACCAAAAATGAAACATAAACTGTATTTTATGAAACAGTTTCCAGAGACGACGGCGCTTTGTGTCCGAAGTTTGGTCACACTCACACACACACACACACACACTCGCACACACATACTCACACACACACACACACTCGCACACACACACACACACACACACACACACACATACTCACACACACACACACACACACTCGCACACACACACACACACACACACACACTCACACACTCACACACACACATACACACACACACATACTCACATACTCACTCACACACACACACACACACACACACACATACACACACACACTCACACACATACACAGGGTTAGGTAACCCTGTTTCCTGTCTGACTGTTTCCTGTCCGACTGCGTCCTGTCCGTCTGCTTCCTGTCCGTCTGCTTCCTGTCTGACTGTTTCCTGTCTGACTGCTTCCTGTCTGTCTGTTTCCTGTCTGTCTGTTTCCTGTCTGACTGTTTCCTGTCTGTCTGTTTCCTGTCTGTCTGTTTCCTGTCTGACTGTTTCCTGTCTGTCTGTTTCCTGTCCGTCTGTTTCCTGTCTGTCTGTTTCCTGTCTGTCTGTTTCCTGTCTGACTGTTTCCTGTCTGACTGTTTCCTGTCTGACTGCTTCCTGTCCGTCTGCTTCCTGTCTGACTGTGTCCTGTCTGACTGCTTCCTGTCCGTCTGCTTCCTGTCTGACTGCTTCCTGTCCGTCTGCTTCCTGTCTGACTGTTTCCTGTCCGTCTGCTTCCTGTCTGTCTGTTTCCTGTCTGACTGTTTCCTGTCTGACTGCTTCCTGTCCGTCTGCTTCCTGTCCGTCTGCTTCCTGTCTGACTGTTTCCTGTCCGTCTGCTTCCTGTCTGACTGTTTCCCGTCTGTCATTCAGTCTTTCCAGTTTGTTTCTCTCCTGTTCATTCATGTTGAAGTCCAGGCGAGGACGGCGTCGTGGACGCAGCGGGCCGCGTGTTCGATCCCCGTTAAGAGGGATGAAGGGTCGATAAGCTGGCCCTGTGATGGAAGCTCCTGATTGGCTGAGAGAAATCTCCTTTCACAGGGAAGCTGATGTGAGAGCTGAGCGGTCGATTGGAGGCTTCCTATTGGTTCCTGCAGCC
>CM051689.1:732445-739945 GCA_028022725.1 Lycodopsis pacificus | reverse complement strand
CACTTCAAATGGATTTGTTTCGCCCCAAGAAGGCTCAGCAGAGGATGTACTTCCTGAGGCAGCTGAAGAAATTCAACCTGCCGCTCACTCCCCTGCACATCCCGTTTATCTTTCTTTATTTAGTTTCTATAGTTAAATACACCTGACACTTATACATTACACTTACATTATACTTGTTTATAGTACTGTTATCTGATTGTCTGTACTATATTGTATTGTACATTTTGACATGTTTCTATTTGTTGCACTGTGTTGATTGTTTAATGTTACGCACTATCCACCATGTCAAATTCCTTGTATATGCAACAAACGCAAATTAACGGTTTTGATTCCGATTCTGAAAATCACAAATTTGCCTCAGAGGGCTTTACAATCTGTAGAACATGAGACATCTGATAAGAAGCCTCTGAATGGTATGAATTAAACATTTTAAGTTATATTAATTACACTCAGGGAGCTCCTTTATAGATTATTTAGTAAACATGTGTAACAGACTTGGATTGGCATTGAAGGAGACGACTCAGAGGGTAGTTTTCCAGCATTTATTCGCTGCAGAAGACAACATAAACCACATTAGTTTCTTCCTGGTCTCACTCTCTCTGTATACATCCGCTCCCTCATCAGTACGAAACACCACTGTGAGGGAAAGTCAGGACTACGGGGGCTTTGGAGGTACAAAAGACTGCGAGACACCGCTTCCGCAGGAAGCATTAACAAAATAAAACGCTAAATAAAAATAGCACATAAAGATAGAATTCACACATACTCGAAAGAATAATAAAGTACATTTTTAATTCTGTTACACATGGTAACATCAGCTCAAAGGGGCGGAGACATTCAGACAGTTAAAAGCAGATCAATTAGAGCAGGCCTGGCCAACCCGCGGCTCCCGAGCCGCATGCGGCTCTTTGCCTGGTTTCATGCGGCTCTTACGTTCATGTCGAAGTTTGTGTTTGTGTTTTTTTAATGTACGTGTTCGCTTCGCACTCGTTCAGCGCTGCAGGAAACGCACCGACCAATGCGTTGCAAATCACATCACGTGATGCAGCCCAGCGAATCAAATATGGGTATTCTGAGCTGTACACACACCGGGGAGAGACGAGGAAAGAGAAGGAAGATCAGGAGAATATTACGTGAGTCAGAGAAGTTGTTTCACATGATGTTCTCCAAAGAGAGAAAAGTGTTCAGAGAGACCAGAGTCTTTAACCAGGAATGAACAGACTCTTATCGGTCAATTCTTCACACGGACAGTTTAAACCAGTGCGTCTCACATGTTTGGAGACCGTGACGATAATTAAAAGCGGTAAATGAAGCACACTACGAGACAAACAAAGCACAATTCTTTTGAACAAACGTACCCACTCGCATCTAAATGAAGACACAGAAAATAAACATAAGAGCCCAACATGATCAGAATCCTAACGCATGAATTCACTTCACAACAACAATGTTAACAGAGAGAATAGAGCTGAAACAAGTGGATTAATAACCACAGATATCACTTGACGTCTGTTTTGACATCACTTCGCACCTGAATGAAGTGAATTTAAAGCTGCAGGACAATTCAGTGAAATTCATTTTTTCTAAAATTCATTACTTTATTTTAAGATGCACATTTTTGAAAAGCTTTCTGTTCTGTCAGTGATTCTTTAATCCAGCCCTTATTGTACTTGAAATTAGCAATTATAACATTTATTCATGTATTTCTGTGTATTATTTATAATCCATCCAGTTAAATTTGAAAATTGAGAATAATAATTGTTAAAATATAATTGATGTGTACTTTCTTTATTTGATTTGACAGTTGTTGACTACACAGAGACATTACTACTACTAGGCTTCTTGAATATATATATATATATGGCACTAAATAGCGCAAGTTAGATATTATTGTAATGTTCCGGACCTTTGCCCGAGGACATTTTCTCAAGCTGGACCTTTTGGAATTTTAATTGAAGACCCCTGCAGTAGGGGCAAGATCATTTGAGTAAACAATTTGTGTCCAGTTCACTCTCAAAATGGCAGGGAAAAAATGCACAGCAAAACGAAAATATGAAGATGAACACAGGATGTTTTTAACAGAGTGGGAGAGTTTATATTTTAGTTTGTGGACTTGGTTGAACTGAGAGTGTGTGTGTGTGAGACAGTGCACACCATGTTCATTGTTGAAAATGACTGGCCTGTGGTCTTAGGACTGTAGGAGTCAATTTCTGTCATTATCATGTTGGTGTGTGACATTTACAATAAATCTGGCTGAGCAGAAGTGTGTGTGTGTGTGTGTGTGCGTGCGTGCGTGCGTGCGTGCGTGCGTGCGTGCGCGCGTGCGTGCGAGCGAGGGATGGGGTGATGTTCATGTGTATGATGTGGCTCTTTGCGGTAACAGTAAAAAATGTGGCTCTTAGTCTCTGACTGGTTGGCCACCCCTGAATTAGAGTGTTTGTATTTGTGTCCTACTTTCTAACTGTCCATCCCATAATATACAAGCTGCTGTTTCCAGCTGTCCACCATCATGTTTGACAGCGTAGGTCCAGTTACAGTGTCAACTAATCAATCAATAAATGATGTCTTCATGAGCTCTTTGTGAAACCAGAGGAGAAATAAAAACAGTCGAAAAGTAAACGTGGACTTCAGTAACAAATGTGTTCCTGTCGCTTCGTTACGTTGTAGCGTTACGTTGTAGCGTTACGTTGTAGCGTTACGTTGTAGCGTTACGTTGTAGCGTTACGTTGTAGCGTTACGTTGTAGCCAGTGGCGGCTGGTGGAAAATGTTCTAGGGAGGGCCATCCTATCAATTTCAGCAAACATCCCAGTATGATTTCATGCAAAAATTTTTTTGCATCAAACACGCATTATTACTTGGCAGTTAAATATTTAACATTTATTCCATCATGAAAAAAAGCAGTAAATAACACTTATATAATATAATACAATATAACATGTTTATTTATTGAGATGCTCCTATGGACCTTGTTATAGGAGGTAAAGATCAGGAGAAGTAAACATGAAGTGTAATTATGAATACTGATGTTAAATTAAGCTATGATGAGTTTTCACTGTTAATTTAGGGGGAAAAAAGTGGCCCGGGAGTTACTGTCAGACCGGCCCACTCAATACACGGCGCGCTGCCCACTCAATACACGGCGCGCTGCCCACTCAATACACGGCATGTATTTCGCCAGTCTACGGCGGCCATTCGCACCTCCGCCGGCCCCGCCACCGACAGACGCCCGGCACGACCGCACGGCGCAGACCGCGGTTATGGAGAAACGTTTTTAAAAGCACCGTAGTGTCCAGCCGTGCTGTGGCGTCCTCGGATCGCGAGGAGTAGTATGATGTCAGTTTATACTGTTGATACAGTTTTCACTGATTATTGACTTTCGGTATTAGAGTAAATTGAACGTGTTCTGTGAAGCATATAATATAGTCCCGTCGGCCTACCGGGGATTTCCCCGGTATCCCCGATGGCCAGTCCGCCCCTGCCTGTGGATACGTATGGTATGTCGAAGTAATCAGCGTACTTTTCGGAAGAAAGGAAGTTGATTGACTGACTTGTACGAAGTAGTGAAGCTTCGCATGTAGTCTGCTGTCTGATTGTGAGGTCAGGCTGATCTGATATCAGCTCTTTGGCTGCAGAATCGCTGCCAAAGTTCTCCTCTCAAACGGGTCTTGGAGGAGGAGGGGTCGCGCTGGCGCGGGCGCCTGTCGAGACTTCTCCTGACGAGAACGCGCAGCTCCGGGGCTTGATCGTTCTGGCCCACAGCTGAATCTATTTGAGGCGCTGATTGGCTCAATTGTATGTCACTCATTTATATCTTGAATCAGCAATTGGCTAAACGGCTTCATAGACCCGCCTCTTTTGGGCTAAAACGATCAAGCCCCCCTCGCTGCGCGCTCTCAGAGTGTCGTGCACACAGACAGAGAGCACGAGCAGACGAGCACACAGGGGGAGAGGACGAGCAGGAAAAGCATATATTTTGCGCAGATATCATATTGTACACACATTACTGGGTACATTCCATAGTTAAAAAACACAAATATTGACAATTTGTATAATTTATGATTATTATAATTTTTTTTTTCTTTTTTTTTTCGTGTGGCTCATGGTGGGGCCATGCCCCATTGCCCTCTCTTGACCAGCCGCCACTGGTTGTAGCGTTACGTTGTAGCGTTACGTTGTAGCGTTACGTTGTAGCGTTACGTTGTAGCGTTACGTTGTAGCGTTACGTTGTTACATTGTTACACTGTTGCGTTGTTACGTTGTAGCGTTACGTTGTAGCGTTACGTTGTAGCGTTACGTTGTAGCGTTACGTTGTAGCGTTACGTTGTAGCGTTACGTTGTAGCGTTACGTTGTAGCGTTACGTTGTAGCGTTACGTTGTAGCGTTACGTTGTAGCGTTACGTTGTTACACTGTTACACTGTTACACTGTTACACTGTTACACTGTTACACTGTTACACTGTTACGTTGTAGCGTTACGTTGTAGCGTTACGTTGTAGCGTTACGTTGTTACACTGTTACGTTGTTACTTTTGTGTCACTTACGCGTTTCTTCTGGCAAATCCTGGTTGAAATAACCAGAGTGTGGGTCACATGATGCACTGATGACATCATCAAATCTGTCCAGAGAACGAGCTACACGTCGGTCTGTATGATGTCATGGTTACTCCTTTAGAAGAAGTCAGGGTCAACAAAAAATGACCAGAATAGTTAATTTTTTTGAGTGGACCTCTTTCATGTGAAAGTGCTGATTTTAAATTGATGAACAGTTTCTAGCAGCTTAGATTACAGGAAGTGAGTCATTTAATACGAGGGACATTTCAATCACAGGTGATACTCAGGTGATGCACAGATACTTCAGGATTTAAAGGCTTCTATACCTGTACTTCTCAGATGTGGTGAAGGTAAATGATTATGCTGGCTGATTAAAGCAAAATTCAGAACCTAGACCTCCATCCACCGTCAGGAAAAGAGTCGTTTACAGATAATGTCTCACTGAATGTGGTGCTATATCTATCTATGGTACATCTGCTTCCAAAGGTAACACACCGGTCCAGCAGAGCTCCACATTATCCTCACATGCTCTGATGCTGGCTCAGTGTGTGAAGGTGGTTTAGGTGGACTGTCCCTTTAACCCCTGTACATACGGAGCTGTGTGTTGAACACGTTGAGGGAAGAGAAGCTGCCGTGTAGCCGCTCTGGTCCCCGTCTCCCCCGTCTCCCCCGTCCTCCCTCCGTGAGCGGTGAAGAGCTCTTTTTGTTGAGCACCAAGTCGCCCTAAAAACTACAAAACCAGGAGACACGTTTAATATTCCTTTCTGTACATCAGATATTTTCTTTTGCATGAAATCAGATATTTGCCCCGTTAATATTCTCAAAAAAAACATTTTATACTTTGACCAAGAAAATGATGCCTGGGAGGCGTTTCACTACGGGGGCGGGGGGGCTGAGGCTGACGAAGAGCCACAGTGACCCCTACAGGCCGGAGGAGGAAGAGCCGAGGAGAGGAAAGAAGAAAAGGAAAAAGAGATCGAGGTCGAGCGTTTAGAAACCAAATGCAGAACTGAGTTAGGATTCGTTTTTACTTTTGTTCCTCAAACAAATATTAACATTCAGAGAAATGGTTCTCAAACTTTCCTCCACTCACCTGGAAAGCTTTTTAAAACACTTGATTGTATTTTATTACTGTATTACTGTCATTACTGTAGTGAGAATGGAAAAAGAAAGTTAAACCTGATGAAAGCACCGAGGTAAAGTAAGCAACAGCAACGCTGTCTTCAGTTTTAATCGATCTATTTGATTTGTTTCTTTCTTTCCTGTAATCATCGGATTGTGTTAAAGTATTTATGATTGTCTTCAGTAGATCCTCGAGCTGCCAATAAAAAAAATCGAATTAAATAAAAAAGGAAACAATAAAACAACAACTGAGATCAACTTTCATCACAAAGATTATTCAAAGACTTGAATAATCCAAAATGGGATTATGGTTTTAACGTTTCAGGGTAAATGATTCCAATCAAAGAAAGCTTCAGATATGGAGGCGCAATTAATAATTACACTGAATATATAATATATCTGTATGCCTCTCTCATAAAGAACATCAGAAAATATGAATAAATCTAATTCAGATCAATAGCGTCCGGAGAGGAGTTTGAAGTGAACTCATGGATTGTCTCCACATCCTCGTCTCTTCTTAAGTGACTCATCTTCATGTTCAGTCTTAAACATAAACCCATCAACTCAAACCTCGTCTCACCGTCACGTTACGTTGTTCCTGTCAATCATAAAAGTCGAATCACCGTAAGCGCCAGTGAGCGTGGCCGTCAGCATCACTTACATAACGTGTCTGTAGCTGCCTCATTATGCGGGTCACATTTATAAAAGGCCGTTATACAATAGCAATGATGTCATCAGCAGATCAGAGACGCAGAGCAGGAGCTCGTAGGCAGCGAGCAGCGACTCGTGTTTGTGTGAGGTTCAGTACCATCTCCCACAATGCTCCTCTTCACCTCCTAAACAATTATGAAAAGTCTAAAACATCCCAAAACTTTGCGAGAGATTTAAAGAAGAAATTGTCTGACTTGTTTCCATCGTCGTCCGTCACAAAAACGAGAATTATTAAAAAGAGAAAAGTCTTTTATTTGAAGTGAAGTGACGGAACACAGACCCCGACAGTGCGGATGAGGAGGCTGAGCTTTCACACATTCTTCCACAAAAATCTGACAAATTGATGAGAAAAGAAGAGCAAGGAAATAAATTGCTGAAGTTGGACACAAAAGGGAAAAATGTGTTTATAAGAAATCCTCTGGAGAAACATTCAACAACAACGTGGATTAATGGAGTCATCGATTACTGCTGTGACCAATCACAGCGCCACATCTTTCAACGTCGTCCAAGTTAATCCACATAAATACGTAAAATAACTTCAAATGATCAAATTAAATCAAGTCCGAAAACACTTTTTTTAACTTGGATGTGAACATGTATGATGTCACCGTCTCGCTAGCGTGAATTTCTCAACATGCAGTTTGGTCGGATAGACTTCGTGGTTACCATGGTGAATTCATAAATGCCACGAGAGGCACAACAACATCCACCACATCGATGAAACGACCCAACGGTATGGTGACGGTGGCAGCATGAAGACTTGTCTTGGTGTTTGGTTGTGTAAATGATGGAAGCGTGTTGACGTGACAGCGGATCCAACATGGCCGCCTCCTCAGTGCCGTGACGACGGTTCTGGTGCCTTCGGCCGGTTCTATCGTCCACATTTGTTTGTTTTCTCTGCACAAGGAAAGTTTTACAAAATGGGAAAATGTCTGCAGAGTCCGCCGCTCTGTTGATGCTCCACCTGCTCGACCTCACACACTTTACCTGTTTCCCCCCCGACGCTGACCGGCGGCGCGACGCGTTAAATACCCGCGACAACACGGGCACCGCCATATCGTCATGACAACACATCAAGCAGCAGACGTGGCGGGGGGGCCAGGAGCCGGTGGGGGGG
>CM051689.1:719945-729945 GCA_028022725.1 Lycodopsis pacificus | reverse complement strand
CAGTAAGAAGTCCATCTCGATTCATGGACGCCAGTGATGACAGTCGAGCCGCCCCAGTCGTACTTCGCCGGTCTGCTGTGGCTGGGTGGGTCGGGTCAGACTGTGACCTGGGTGGGTCGGGTCAGACTGTGACCTGGGTGGGTCGGGCCAGTCTGTGACCATGGTGGGTCGGGTCAGACTGTGACCTGGGTGGGTCGGGCCAGACTGTGACCTGGGTGGGTCGGGTCAGACTGTGACCTGGGTGGGTCGGGCCAGACTGTGACCTGGGTGGGTCGGGCCAGACTGTGACCTGGGTGGATTGGGTCCGTGCTGATGTTGCTATCCTTCTTGTGTAGACGGCTTTCATACACCGTGTCCAGAGTCGGAGCTCGGTTCCTACGGTCCTCTGCGCTCTTTTAATACCCGGGTCAGGTCTCTCCGGGTCTCTGCAGTGTAGCTGGTGTACCACACGGTGGCGCAGTGGCAGAGGATTGTCTCTATGGTACTCCTGTAGAAGCTGACTCGGAGCTGAGAGGGGAGTTTGGCTTTTTTGAGTTTCCTCAAGAAGAAGAGCCTCTGTTGGGCTTTCTTCCCCAGGTGGGAGGTGTTACGGGTCCATGTCAGACCTCTGTGATGTGGATTCCCAGGAATTTGATGTCACTTACACTCTGCACCTCCTCACCGTTTATGTGGAGAGGGGAAGGTGTGGTCCTCCTGGTTCTCCTGAGATCCACGATGATCTCTTTGGTTTTTGTAGGACCAGGTTATTGTCAGTACACCACTCAAGCAGGTGTTGCACCTCCTCTCTCACACATGACACATGATGAACATCACTAAGTCATGATCAACACTCTTATTAACCCCGGACCATTTCACAAGAAGATCGCAACCTCTTTACCTCAGTTGATTCGTTATTTGTCATCATCATTAAAAATAGAATAAATGAATAAATTATTATTGTAATTTATCACATGTTCCCATGAGGATAAGAGACCAACAGAGTTCTTCATCCCACCAGAGGACCCTTTGTGGACATCTTGGAGAAGATGGATCCTGTAACTCTTGATGAGGATTAAGATCAATCAAGAGTCCAGCAGCTGTGAGGAAACTTCAAATAATCAGAGGATGTGAAGAAATGAGGTTAAATAAAGAAAATGAGGACAACTCTGTATGTCAAAATGATTGAGGTGAAGGAATGTAAAAGTAAAGGAATTGCAGAGACTTCAAACTTCAAAGAAGAACCTTCTGTCTCTGTGCTTTGGTGACATCGTCTTTAACTGGATGAATTCAGGATGCTGTTGTTTCTGTCTTCAACAAAGCGGTTTGAGACCATTTTATCTCTTCACACAGTTGCGTTTCCTCCTCTGCAACTTTTCAAGCGCGAGCGTTGACAAAGGACGGCCGCTTCTGAAATGCAAAGGGTGGAAAGAGAGAGAAAATAGCAGCATGGTGATGAGCGATAGAGCAGCTAATTGTGTCCTGGGAGATAAAGATGAGAAGTAGAAACTCCCTCTGGGTTATCGGCTCTCTTCTGAGGCGGCGGCTGCCTCAGAGTTTCTTCTTGTTAAAAGGAAATAGAAAAGGTGTGAGGAGGCACAAAGGACGCTTATCCACCTTTCATGGAGCCGACAAAAGGAAAGAAATCTCAGCTCCGACTAATTACAACCGAGGTGATGAAAGAGACGGAGGGAGAACGAAAAGAGAGAAAATCCCTCTTTCTTTCTCACCTGGGAGAAGGTGGGGAGGTCAACAGCCCCCCCCTGTGGAGGCAGACGGGGGAGGGGAGCTTGACTTGATGGACGTGAAGGTGATTAGTGGACGCTCGTTTAGGGATTAAAGGTGTCTCTGCTGTGACCCTGCGAGCTGCTCAGCAGTGGTTCACCTGGTGAGCATTTCTTTGCCTCTGAGATGTTTGAGAGAAACAGAAGCAGCTTCTCTCTCTGCATCTCTATATTATATATATATATATAATCATATTTAAATATCTATCACAACAGTTACAACCCCAGAGAATAATAAATACAAGCAGTGAAATAATTCTGACGGCAGGAAGACACATGTTGTGTTCAACAATCAAACTAAATGGAAATGTGTCCATAAAGCACTGATCCATAGAACTAATGAAGTCAAACCTCAGGAGACAATGAACCTTTTACATGTTGGCATCATTATAATACTGCAGCTACAACCTGAGAAGTGCATTTACATTAGTTACCGGTAAAAATAAGGTGAAAATGTTTAGTTATTCAGACACTGTTTTGTTCTTATCTAGTTCACCATGAACTCTGGTCATTGCTGTAATTTCTCTTCAGCCTCTTCAGTCTCTTCAGTCTCTTCAGTCACTTTAGCCTCTCCAGTCTCTCCAGTCTCTTCAGCCTCTTCAGCCTCTTCAGCCTCTCCAGCCTCTTCAGCCTCTTCAGTCTCTTCAGTCTCTTCAGTCACTTTAGCCTCTCCAGTCTCTTCAGCCTCTTCACTCTCTTCAGCCTCTCCAGTCTCTCCAGCCTCTTCAGTCTCTTCAGCCTCTTCAGCCTCTTCAGTCTCTTCAGCCTCTCCAGTCTCTCCAGTCTCTCCAGTCACTTCAGCCTCTCCAGCCTCTCCAGTCTCTCCAGTCTCTTCAGCCTCTTCAGCCTCTTCTGTCTCTTCAGTCTCTTCAGCCTCTCCAGCCTCTTCAGCCTCTTCAGTCTCTTCAGCCTCTTCAGCCTCTCCAGTCTCTCCAATCTCTCCAGTATCTTCAGCCTCTCCAGTCTCTTCAGCCTCTTCAGTCTCTTCGGCCTCTTCAGTCTCTTCGGCCTCTTCGGCCTCTTCGGCCTCTCCGGCCTCTCCGGTCTCTCCGGTCTCTCCAGCCTCTCCAGTCTCTTCAGCCTCTTCAGTCTCTTCAGCCTCTTCAGCCTCTCCAGTCTCTCCAGTCTCTTCAGCCTCTTCAGTCTCTTCAGCCTCTCCAGCCTCTTCAGCCTCTTCAGTCTCTTCAGCCTCTTCAGTCTCTCCAGTCTCTCCAGTCTCTCCAGTATCTTCAGTCTCTCCAGCCTCTTCAGTCTCTCCAGCCTCTTCAGCCTATTCAGCCTCTTCAGTCTCTTCAGCCTCTTCAGCCTCTCCAGTCTCTCCAGTCTCTTCAGTATCTTCAGCCTCTTCAGTCTCTTCAGCCTCTTCAGCCTCTTCAGCCTCTTCCGCCTCTTCAGTCTCTTCAGCCTCTCCAGTCTCTCCAGTCTCTCCAGTCTCTCCAGTATCTTCAGCCTCTTCAGTCTCTTCAGCCTCTTCAGCCACTTCAGCCTCTTCAGTCTCTTCAGTCTCTTCAGCCACTTCAGTCTCTTCAGCCACTTCAGCCTCTTCAGCCTCTCCAGTCTCTCCAGTCTCTCCAGCCTCTCCAGTCTCTTCAGCCTCTTCAGCCTCTTCAGCCTCTTCAGCCTCTCCAGTCTCTTCAGTCTCTTCAGCCTCTTCAGCCTCTTCAGCCACTTCAGCCTCTTCAGTCTCTTCAGTCTCTTCAGCCTCTCCAGTCTCTTCAGCCACTTCAGCCTCTTCAGTCTCTTCAGTCTCTTCAGTCCCTTCAGCCTCTCTCCCTTTTGAATTAATTGATTATTAAAATGGGCTTCTGTCTCAACATGATTGTATGTTATGCTGACAGTATGTGTTCGTGGTGAAACTCAATCTGACGAAAAAGTTTCTCCTCATTTTTCGTGTTTTCCTACAAAAGGCCAGCAACATGTTACATGAATACAGTCTTCTCTCAACGAACTTCTGTACTTACAGGAAACTACTTAGTTAGGTTCAGACAACTAAACTACTTAGTTATATGTATGTATGTATGTATGTGTGTATATATGTATCCTCTTCGTCGCTCCTCTTCAGCCGGTAGACAAACAGTGACTGTAAATAAACATTGTTGAAGTGAGTTTCCACCTCGCTGGAGGCT
This sequence comes from Lycodopsis pacificus, assembly GCA_028022725.1. Lineage (NCBI taxonomy): Eukaryota > Metazoa > Chordata > Actinopteri > Perciformes > Zoarcidae > Lycodopsis > Lycodopsis pacificus. The sequence continues at coordinate 726,059 of CM051689.1, read as the reverse complement.
GAACCTCATGACGGTTTCCTCTGAACGTATGAGGATGAGTCTCTCTGGTGATGTCATATTTCACTGGTAGGATTCTCTCCCATCTCACACAGACCGGTTCATACTCCACAGAGGATGAACCTTTTCCACTTTTAACTGCTTTTTACCCCTCAGACTGAGATGTGCAACGTTTAAGGTCTTCATCATGAGGTTGAACGATTGAGTTGCACTTATGTTTATAAACGATAACAGAAGCTCCGTCTGAACCGAGACAGGAAACTGTATGACTCTTTTACTTTTCACAATAAAAGCCTGAGACATAAAAATATCGAACTAAAAGTTCGGAAACGAGTGTTTGGTCGATTATTTCTCTGTTGTAACGATGCTTCTTGGCAATAAACGTGATACCGTTAAAGCCTGTTTATTTACCTTTGAAACGGTGACACATCTGTGAGGAACATGTGTGGGATGAGCAGCACAGCTGAGTCTGTGGGTTCTCTCACAAATCACACTCACATTCCCCTCCAGAGACTCAGCTGACTGCAGCTGCTTTTTGTCTCTTCTGCTAATTAGACGGAGTATTAATTCAATTAGGAGCCGACGTGCTGATTGGCTGTTCAGCAGACGTCGCACTTCATCTGGCACATCAATGAAGTCACAATATGAAACTTCAATCGGTGTGTGCGTGAGTGTGTGTGTTGAATGTTGTTGTTGAGTCACGTGACCTGCAGAGGAGGCGGAGCCTGTGTGTTGTTGAGTCACGTGACCTGTAGAGGAGGCAGAGCCTGTGTGTTGTTGAGTCACGTGACCTGCAGAGGAGGCGGAGCCTGTGTGTTGTTGAGTCACGTTACCTGCAGAGGAGGCAGTGCCTTTGTGTTGTTGAGTCACGTGACCTGCAGAGGAGGCAGAGCCTTTGTGTTGTTGAGTCACGTGACCTGCAGAGGAGGCAGAGCCTTTGTGTTGTTGAGTCACGTGACCTGCAGAGGAGGCAGAGCCTTTGTGTTGTTGAGTCACGTGACCTGCAGAGGAGGCAGAGCCTTTGTGTTGTTGAGTCACGTGACCTGTAGAGGAGGCAGAGCCTTTGTGTTGTTGAGTCACGTGACCTGCAGAGGAGGCGGAGCCTGTGTGTTGTTGAGTCACGTGACCTGTAGAGGAGGCAGAGCCTTTGTGTTGTTGAGTCACGTGACCTGCAGAGGAGGCGGAGCCTGTGTGTTGTTGAGTCACGTGACCTGCAGAGGAGGCGGAGCCTGTGTGTTGAGTCACGTGACCTGCAGAGGAGGCGGAGCCTGTGTGTTGTTGAGTCACGTGACCTGCAGAGGAGGCGGAGCCTGTGTGTTGTTGAGTCACGTGACCTGTAGAGGAGGCGGAGCCTGTGTGTTGTTGAGTCACGTGACCTGCAGAGGAGGCGGAGCCTGTGTGTTGTTGAGTCACGTGACCTGCAGAGGAGGCGGAGCCTGTGTGTTGTTGAGTCACGTGACCTGTAGAGGAGGCGGAGCCTGTGTGTTGTCGAGTCACGTGACCTGCAGAGGAGGCGGAGCCTGTGTGTTGTCGAGTCACGTGACCTGCAGAGGAGGCGGAGCCTGTGTGTTGTTGAGTCACGTGACCTGCAGAGGAGGCGGAGCGTGTGTGTCTGACCTTTGAGTGTTTGAGGCTGCAGGCTGCAGCGTTGCTCTCCGCCATGTTTGATTCAGACCTGAATCCCTCAACACCTCTGTTGTCATGACGTCGCTGACCCTCTGACTCTACAGACACCACATTCTTTTCTCACCGAAATGTCTCGACAACAACCGGAGGAGCAATTGTTCAAAAGCAGCTGACATCTGGTGACCTTTGGTAGGAGGACAAGTGTCCGTCTGTCCGACTCTAAAGGCCTTCACACACCAGAGGAGCTATATATATATATAGCTCCTCTGGTGTGTGAAGGCCTTTAGAGTCGGACAGACGGACATATATATATATATATATATATATATATATATATATATATATATATATATTTCTCATGTTTCTTTAGCTTTTGCATTGCAAATAAAGTCGTCAAACAATCACATTTTATTCAATTATTCAATAAATAATCATAATTAATGATAATTCAATAAGTGGACATGTGGACTTTCTTTTTCTTTTCTCCAAACTTGAACTTTCCTCCACAGCTGGAGAAGCAGAATATTAAAAAATAACGTCTCTGGTTGTATAGAAGTCTATAGAAAATGACTCTACTTCTCTCTTGATTTATTCCCTCAGTAAACATTGTAAACATGAGTTTATGTCTCAATCTCTAGTTCCAAGTCTTCTTCACTGCAGCAGGATGTTCATGCAGTACGTGATGATGGTTCTGGTTTCCTGGTTCTTTGCTTGGTCTCTTCCAGTCCCGCGTGGATCCAGCTCTGTTGAATAGGTTCTATAGCTTCTCAGGTTCTATAAACAATGACGTCGTCCACCATCATCTTCTCCACGAAGAACCAACACGTCAGACGGACACGTGTCCTGCATGTCAGGCTTCTTTACTCTGTAACATCAAACGATGCGTTCAAGTTCATAGTGAGTTTTGTTGTCTCAGTGCTTCCCTCCTGCAGCTGCTGCTGCCTTCACTGACCCTCCGGCACGACGGGAGAAGTCTCAGACCGCTCCGTGTTTCAGGCTCCGCTGGCAGCCAGACTGCTGAGGCAGCAGAACAAAAGGAGGCCAGCATGAAGAGGAGGAGGAACAATGGGCTGAGCGAGCAGTTTAAGGCTTTGAGATGAACGTTGATGAAGTAGGCTGAGCCCCCCCCCCCCCCCCCCCTTAAAGCCCTGAGTCCTAAATCAGCGGACTGAACGGTGCAACATGTTACAGATAAGAGAGAGGAAGCAGCTGCTGACTGAGGAAGACCAGGAAGTCACACATCAGTTCCCAAAAACTCACTTCAAGCGCTGATTCCTCTGAAATACATGTTTTAATAAAAAGCTTGTTGAGACATGAAGTGTGTCTCTCTCATCTTCCTCTTGGAGAACAGGCTGGAGGACAGAAGGCTTGTTTGGCTGAATGTTTGAGCCACAGGAAGAGAACAGCTGATGAAGGACGTGAACGTAGAGGAAGAGGACGCCTGCTGGTCGTCCACATGTCCTCAAGCCTCTGAGAGACACAAATCTAATGTTTGAATGAGACACATACTTTGCTTCAGTAATGAGATGAAACATGTTAGCGTGTTAAATATTAATGTTAGAACCACGTTGTTACAGGAGGACCTGAACGCCTCATGTAGATGTGTGGTGAGGTTTGAGTCATGTGACTTGATCTGGAGACACAGTCATTCATTTAAACTGTAGTTATAACGTAGTTATAACTCAGGTAGCGTGAAGCTCTTTTCAGGGCCCTGGTTCTTCTGTAATCCTGCAGACAAGCAAACAAACAAACAAACAAAGTATTTACAGTATATTAAAATTCAAGTCAACTTTGCTGTTTGGAGCCGGGCAGGTAGCGTACGGTTGATTTATCGGAGCCTTTTCTTCAGGACACAGCTGCTGCAGCTGGGAAGCAGGTTGATGAGTGTTGAACCATGAAAGCTAAATAAGGACTCCGAGAGGCTGCAAAGTGCTGCAGAGCTGCAGAGTTCCTGAACATGTTCTGAGGGTTGAGACCGTAAACTGTGTGAGAAGTAGACGTAGTCACGGTGACGTCACCCGTCGCTTTGTGGACTACAGCGGAGGACCGGTTTCATGTCAGACAATATTTCCACGGATCGGCCTTCAAGGTGTCAAACACGACGAAATAAAATGATCCGATCGGCATGAAAACTAGACTCACATAAGGCTGAATCAGTGGTTCATCAGGGGTTAATACCCGCAGTCTGTTCCTCATGTCCAGTCTGTGGTTCGTCTCCTCCGTCGTTTCATTTAGATCGCGTCACTGCAGAACAACCTGCTCCACAGAGAGGATGTGTGAAGTGGAAGCAGGTGTTCAGAGCTTTAGTGATCTCACGATATTCAGCCTTGATCTTAATCAAACAGCATTTACAACCTCCAGCAGCTGATCTTCTGTGGACACATGTTCTGCAGAGAATCACTCCTGATGTCTGTTCGATGAAGCTTGTCGGCTCTTCTTCTGACTCACACACTCACACACTGTTTACAACTAAACGACAGATGAGAGTAAATCAGAAGGTTCTGGGATACAATCAGCTGCAGTTGACTTGAATTTTAATATCCTGTAAATACTTTGTTTGTTTGTTTGTTTGTTTGTTTGTTTGTCAGCAGGATTACAGAAGAACCAGGACCCTGAAAAGAGAAGGCATTATATTTCACTTTGGTCAACATCGTTCTACTTTCTGTTATTCTCTGATGTTTCCTTGAGACGTGTCTAACATGTCAAGACCAGGACCAGAGTGTACCGAGACCACGACAAGACCAGGACCAGAGTGTACCGAGACCACGACAAGACCAGGACCAGAGTGTACCGAGACCACGACAAGACCAGGACCAGAGTGTACCGAGACCACGACAAGACCAGGACCAGAGTGTACCGAGACCACGACAAGACCAGGACCAGAGTGTACCGAGACCACGACAAGACCAGGACCAGAGTGTACCGAGACCACGACAAGACCAGGACCAGAGTGTACCGAGACCACGACAAGACCAGGACCAGAGTGTACCGAGACCACGACAAGACCAGGACCAGAGTGTATGAAGGCACTACTAATGCAGTTATCATGTACCTGCAGTAAACATCACTCCTAAAAGGCCCATTCATTCATTCATTCATTCGTTCATTACAAAAGACCCGTCATATACTGACGTCTGTAACACATTATCTCATGGTTTCACTGGAAGCGTTCAGCCAAATAGCAATTACAAAATACAAGAAATCTAATTTATTTGAGTAAAATATTTCTGCACTTTGTTTATCGGGATGATTCAGGTTATTGTTCTCATCTGCATATGAGACTGAAACACCAGTCAGTGACAAAGATCCATTATTACACGGAGTAAAACACGAACACAGCGTAACAATAAGCATCATATCAGCCGTGTTTGTGAAGATTGCATAGCTTCATGTAAAAAATAGTCCCATTATTTCTGCTATATTCTTCAAAAACAAAAGGATAAATATGTCCATTTTCCCAACTTTGGTCCCATTTCATGCTGTTCTCTTGCTTTTCATTTCACGCTCTGCTTCAGTCTATTTATAGACGCGACGGTGGAAGAAGGCGGGAGGCCATTACTGACAGGAACTAACCTGTGTGTGCGTGTCTGTTTGTGTGTGTGAGTTATCGGCAGTTTCCCCGAAAAATCAAGTTCCAGCATGATTTAGCTGACATTTGGATGTTAAAATGCAAAATATCATCACGGGTCTTATGATATCTTATGAAAAGAAACTCCTACAAATGTCCAGCAAAATGTGTCAATTTTTTATGTCAATACAGTCTTTTCAAAAATAAACTTCTGTCTTCAAAGGAAATTAGTTAGTTTAGACAACTAAATTACTTAATTAGGTTTAGACAACTAAACTACTTAGTTAGGTTTAGACAACTAAATTACTCAGTTAGGTTTAGACAACTAAACTACTCAGTTAGATTTAGACAACTAAACTACTCAGTTAGATTTAGACAACTAAACTACTCAGTTAGGTTGAGACAACTAAACTACTTAGTTAGGTTTAGACAACAAAACTACTTAGTTAGGTTTAAACAACAAAACTACTTAGGTTGAGACAACAAAACTACTTAATTAGGTTTCAACAACAAAACTACTGAGTTAGGTTTAAACAACAAAACTACTTAGGTTGAGACAACAAAACTACTTAATTAGGTTAAGACAACAAAACTACGTAGGTTTAAAAAACAAAACTACTTAGGTTTAAACAACAAAACTACTTAGTTAGGTTTAAACAACAAAACTACTTCTATCCTCATACAATTATTCGTATGATATCTGATGAAAAGTTGCTCATTTTGTGTCCGTTTTCCTACAAAAGTCCAGAAACGTGTGTTAATTTCTGCTTGTTACATGAATACAGTCTTTTCAAAATAAACCTGTCTTCACAGGAAACAACTTAGTTAGGTTCAGACAACAACACTACTTAGTTAGGTTTAGACAACTAAACTACTTAGTTAGGTTGAGACAACTAAACTACTTAGTTAGGTTTAGACAACAA
>CM051689.1:692500-719745 GCA_028022725.1 Lycodopsis pacificus | reverse complement strand
TTTTTGGGAAGAGGAGGAAGAGGAGGAGGATGAGGAGGAGGAAGAGGAGGAAGAAGAGGAGGAGGAAGAGGAGGAGGAAGAGGAGGAGGATGAGGAGGAGGAAGAGGAGGAGGATGAGGAGGAGGATGAGGAGGAGGATGAGGAGGAAGAAGAGGAGGAGGAAGAGGAGGAGGATGAGGAGGAAGAGGAGGAGGAGGAAGAGGAGGAGGAAGAGGAGGAGGAAGAGGAGGAGGAGGATGAGGAGGAGGATGAGGAGGAGGAGGAGGAGGAAGAGGAAAGACAACATAATCCTTCCTCATGTAGCGTCATGCTGTGTTTCTGTTTTTAAATGTGTGAGACGGAGACAGCGGAGACAGACGGAGTCCGGTGCTGTTTGTCTCACAGAGACATGTGCAACACCTGTCCTCTGTCCTTGAGTCATCTGTTTTATTTTACCTTTTATTTTGGCGGGACGGTCTCCTGAGATCTCTACAAAAGACAAGAGCAAGAAAACATTCAAGACAAAGACAGTTTTTAAACCTCTCTTAATATCAACATATTCCATCAAAATAATGTATCTACTGCCCGCTGTAGGGTGAGCATCACAGCCTGATGACTCCATTAATATCCACACTGCTGAACTGGAAATGTCCAAATGTGGATGAATCCTCAGCTGGAAATAGTCCCCGATGAATTCACTACTTCCTGTTTCACTGAGACGCGTTCTCAAATTCAAACGACGTGTTTGTGAGGTGTTTTTAATACTTTCACATTTTGGTAAATACACTTATTTGCTTTTTTTACTGTGATATGGATTCGGCTACAGTTAGCCTAGCTTAGCATAAACAATGGAAGCTGGTGAATACAGCTATTAGTTCATCAGCAGACCCAGAATCACACAAAGCTCATTAATGAGCAGGTTGTATCGTCGGTTTCAGTGAAATCCACGACTTTCCCTCAATGTTTGTGTTGATCGACGGATGAACTGAAATCAAACACGAGGTCATTAACTCAACAATAATTTATTATTATATGTTGTGTTATTACACCGTCCGTCTTTCATCTCATCATATTCTGTTGTGCATTTTCATTTGAGGATGTTTTTATAGGATTAAATCTTTAAGAAGAAGACTCAATTAAAGGTTAGAACGAGAGAGATGGAGTCCAAGTGTTTGACCTGATGGTGGCGCTACAGACTCATTCTAATTCGTCTTCTGGAGACCATGAATAGCTCTAGAGACGTTTCACTCTGGAACACAACACGATGTCGGAGGCTCCATTTACAATATATTCAAACAGTCATTTGGATGGGATGGATTAGAGGAAACAGCAACGGAATGATGTGCATCTAACGATGCTAAACTCAGCATTAAGTCAAGTTAAACGAGCAGCAAGTTCCCTCAGATGTCTGGACGTCGTTTCTCAGAGGAGGAGACGAGAACAGCGGCGTTGACGGCGTTAATATTTACCCCGCCGAGGAAAGGGCACAGAAGCTACAGATGACTTTAAAATGTCATTTTCTAGTTCACTGCCCTGTAACTCTGCTGCTGCTTTAAAGGGAAAACAAACAGCAGCATTTAAATCAAACACTCCGGCTGCAAAATGTCACAGAGGGAAAGAGGACACTCCAGATATTTACAGTGTGAGAAATGATTTCATGAAGAATCCAGCTGTGCTTTATTTCATGAAAGATAAAACATGATCGACCTTTAGTTGATGACAAAAACAAACAGTTCAGATCCTGTAATTATATAAATACATTGATTTCAAAGCAGTGTTACATTATTTATATTTAGTGTTTTTATTCTGAACTGATCTTCTGTGTCGTCCTACACATGGGAGTCAACTCTTTAAATCTACTTTTACACTATCGTATATTATGTATTATATTTCTGCTGCCATGTGAATGTTGAAACATATATTTTCATCATTAGAATAAAAGCAGGTAACAAACCTGTTGATGGCACTTTTATTGTGCAGGTTGTTTTGCTACTGCTGGGTCTTTGATGTTTACATGTAGATAATTAACCTAACTAAGTACTTTAGTTGTCTCAACCTAACTAAGTAGTTTAGTTGTCTCAACCTAACTAAGTAGTTTAGTTGTCTCAACCTAACTAAGTAGTTTAGTTGTCTCAACCTAACTAAGTAGTTTAGTGTCTAAACCTAACTAAGTAGTTTAGTTGTCTCAACCTAACTAAGTAGTTTAGTTGTTTAAACCTAACTAAGTAGTTTAGTTGTCTCAACCTAACTAAGTAGTTTAGTTGTCTCAACCTAAACTACTCTGTTAGGTTTAGACAACAAAACTAAGCAGAAATGACTAACTTTTTTATAAGGTACCATATGAACTGTTGCTTGAGGATACGATTCACCACAGATAATACATTTAAAAGTTCGGAGTAAACCATCTCATTTATCTGACTTTGCTCTGCAGCAGCTGTTGTTTTAATAGTTTTTTAAGAGATCTGAGGTCTGAATATCAATCGATATCATTTACAGTCCAGGATCACATTTGAATCCGACTCAGCAACGTAAAAGGAAGCAGATCACACGTTAGCTAACAATAGTTGACTCATAACATGTTGGATTCTCATGTCTTTGTTTCTATTCTGTGTATTCAGAGTAAATAAAGTGGATCTGAGAATTCATCTCCTCATCTGAGTTTAATCGTTCTGTGTCCTCACCTAATTCCAAACGTAGACCTGAACCACGTCTCTGCCTTTCACTTCTGAATGTTTCCTTGATTCCAATAGAACATAAAAACAGAGAGCTGATGAACGGACTCGTGTGAATATGAATAAAAAGCCTCTAGAAGCCCTGAGAGGAGGCGGCGGTCTCTGTCGTTGAGAGTCTGGAGGAGGGAATCAGGGTCACATCCTTCAGCTTAAGGAGAGGAAGCAGAGCTGCAAGTGAACTCGTGACCTTCAGCCGGCTGAAGACGATCAATGAAGAGCTGCAGAGAAAGTCAAACGGTCACCTGGTGTAGATCAGAGCAGGTTACCTGATGCTTTATGGATCCTGGAGGAGATATAGCTTCATATTCAGGAGTGATAGCACGTCGCAGCTGGAATATATAAATGTCTTCCCTCCTGTGCCCCAAAAGTAAAAGCATCACAAACTGACAGAATTATTTCCACTTCATGCCGGCAGGTTGACAGAGGCCGTAGGTGAGGAACTCGTTCTTCATTCACTGGTCAATTTAGAAAACGTTCGTCTATTTTTCTTCAACAGATTCTCTTCTTTCAGACTCGAGGATAGAAAACATTTATTTATTACTTTGTCTGTCTGTAGATTTCTCCTAAATTCACCAAGAGCTACCATTATATAATGCCTCATTTGCAAATTTGTAATTTGTGATTTTGGGCGATACAAAAATATATTGAATTGTATTGAATCTATTAGACATATTTGACCTGTTGATAGAGTTCTTGACTTAACGATGTGATCGAGCTCTAAACCCAGCGGCCTGTTTCACTGCAGCATTATTCATATTGTTGTGATTATTATTATTCCGTCAGCACAGATGTGGTTAACAACGGCTCAGTCACATCACGTAGTAAGTTATAGACGAAAATAAAAATGTTTTAAATACCTTCAAAATCGACTAACAGAGCTTGTTTATGAGTGAAAAGTGTCAGATTCCCCAAATAATCAGTTAATTTGGTAGTAAAGAATTTCAAAGAAAGATGAGTTATTTTGTTTTCATTTAAAAAATGAACATTATTAATTATAAAAATATATATTTATATATATAAACATATATATATAAATATATATTTGACGAGACGCAGGAAACACCAAGAACCTCCCATATGAAAGTCAACTATTATCTGGACATATTTCTGTGACTGACCTGCTTCATGTAACATCCATAACCATCCATAACCATCCATAACCATCCATAACGATACATAACCATACATAACCATCCATAACCATACCTAACCATCCATAACCATACATAACGATACCTAACCATCCATAACCATCCATAACCATACATAACCATACATAACCATCCATAACCATCCATAACCATACATAACATAACCATCCATAACCATACATAACCATACATAACATAACCATCCATAACCATCCATAACCATACATAACCATACATAACCATACATAACCATCCATAACCATACATAACCATACATAACCATACATAACGATACATAACGATACCTAACCATCCATAACCATCCATAACCATACATAACCATACATAACGATACCTAACCATCCATAACCATCCATAACCATACATAACCATACATAACCATCCATAACCATCCATAACCATACATAACATAACCATCCATAACCATACATAACCATACATAACATAACCATCCATAACCATCCATAACCATCCATAACCATACATAACATAACCATACATAACGATACATAACTATACATAACCATACATAACGATACATAACCATCCATAACATCCATAACCATACATAACGATACATAACGATACATAACCATCCATAACCATACATAACATGACCATACATAACGATACATAACCATACATAACCATACATAACATAACCATCCATAACCATACATAACCATACATAACATAACCATCCATAACCATACATAACCATACATAACCATCCATAACCATACATAACCATACATAACTATACATAACCATACATAACGATACATAACCATCCATAACCATCCATAACCATACATAACCATACATAACGATACATAACCATCCATAACCATACATAACCATACATAACATAACCATACATAACCATACATAACCATACATAACATAACCATCCATAACCATACATAACCATACATAACATAACCATCCATAACCATACATAACCATACATAACCATACATTATGTGAAGCACTTTGAATTACCTTGTTGTTGAAATGTGCTACACAAATAAACTTGCCTTGCCTTGCCTTACATAACATAACCATACATAACCATACATAACCATACATAACATAACCATCCATAACCATACATAACCATACATAACATAACCATCCATAACCATACATAACCATCCATAACCATACATAACCATCCATAACCATACATAACCATACATAACCATACATAACCATACATAACGATACCTAACCATCCATAACCATCCATAACCATCCATAACCATACATAACCATACATAACCATCCATAACCATCCATAACCATACATAACTATACATAACCATACATAATGATACATAACCATCCATAACCATACATAACCATACATAACGATATATAACCATCCATAACCATACATAACCATACATAACATAACCATCCATAACCATACATAACCATCCATAACATAACCATCCATAACCATCCATAACCATACATAACCATCCATAACCATACATAACCATCCATAACCATCCATAACCATACATAACATAACCATCCATAACCATACATAACCATACATAACATAACCATCCATAACCATCCATAACCATCCATAACCATACATAACATAACCATACATAACCATACATAACCATACATAACCATCCATAACCATCCATAACCATACATAACTATACATAACCATACATAATGATACATAACCATCCATAACCATCCATAACCATACATAACCATACATAACGATACATAACCATCCATAACCATACATAACCATACATAACATAACCATACATAACCATACATAACATAACCATCCATAACCATACATAACCATCCATAACATAACCATCCATAACCATCCATAACCATACATAACCATCCATAACCATACATAACCATACATAACCATCCATAACCATACATAACATAACCATCCATAACCATACATAACCATACATAACATAACCATCCATAACCATCCATAACCATCCATAACCATACATAACATAACCATACATAACGATACATAACTATACATAACCATACATAACGATACATAACCATCCATAACATCCATAACCATACATAACGATACATAACCATCCATAACCATACATAACATGACCATACATAACGATACATAACCATCCATAACCATCCATAACCATACATAACCATACATAACCATACATAACATAACCATCCATAACCATACATAACCATACATAACATAACCATCCATAACCATACATAACCATACATAACCATACATTATGTGAAGCACTTTGAATTACCTTGTTGTTGAAATGTGCTATACAAATAAACTTGCCTTGCCTTGCCTTACATAACATAACCATACATAACCATACATAACATAACCATCCATAACCATACATAACCATACATAACATAACCATCCATAACCATACATAACCATCCATAACCATACATAACCATCCATAACCATACATAACCATACATAACCATACATAACCATACATAACGATACCTAACCATCCATAACCATCCATAACCATCCATAACCATACATAACCATACATAACCATCCATAACCATCCATAACCATACATAACTATACATAACCATACATAATGATACATAACCATCCATAACCATCCATAACCATACATAACCATACATAACGATACATAACCATCCATAACCATACATAACCATACATAACATAACCATACATAACCATACATAACATAACCATCCATAACCATACATAACCATCCATAACATAACCATCCATAACCATACATAACCATACATAACCATACATAACGATACATAACGATACCTAACCATCCATAACCATCCATAACCATACATAACGATACATAACCATCCATAACCATCCATAACCATACATAACCATACATAACCATCCATAACCATACATAACCATACATAACCATACATAACCATCCATAACCATCCATAACCATACATAACCATACATAACGATACATAACCATCCATAACCATCCATAACCATAACCATACATAACATAACCATACATAACCATACATAACATAACCATACATAACCATACATAACATAACCATACATAACCATACATAACTAATGTCCTCTGCGCTGCGCTGCACCGAGTCACTCTTCATCGTCCTCGACGTCCGACTCCTCTGCCTCCGTCTCTCTCGTGTTTTAAAAAGTTGACCCAACTTGTCATTTCATCTCCTGCAGACATGCAGCATGTTAATATCCTCGATCTGTGTTTGGCCCGAGGACGATCACAAAGCTTTACCTCTCAATCAGCCGGACGCTAATGACGGCGGCCGGCCGTGATCCGCTGATTGATAGGTGGCATTTAGCGGCGATGGAGCCCAATGTACTCTGTTCCTCTCAGCGGGGGAGGGGAACGAGCCACAACCTTTCAATAATCGAACGCCTCTCGCCGGTGAAAGGCTGATCCTTTTGTTCTAATTAACCCGTGAAATGAGTTCAGCGTCTCTCTCTCTCGCTCGCTCTCACCGCCGGCGTGAACGCTCTAACAGTCTGTGAGCGGCCGAGTGAGGAGAAGAATGCCAAGAGGTCAAAGGTCCGCCGGGCGATTTCCAACAGATGCTGTCGGCCTCTGGTAGCATTAGCATCAAGAGAGGAAGATCTGATTGGTATTCACTCAGAAATTAAGCACTGAAGCAAGTCACTGTTGAATATTAAAGATTATAGAATTTCAATTAGAGAATATTGAAGAGACCTTCAGCAACATCCAGCATTACTTGATCTAATCAAACAAGTGCTACATGACCTCACACATTGGTCTTTGTCTGTCTATCTAATTTTTTTGTCCGTCGCCATCTTGATTTTTTTGGTCGTCGCCCACTTGGTTTTTTGCCGTCGCCATCTTGTTTTGTGTGACGTTGCATCATGGTTTTTGCCATCGTCATCTTGTTTTTTGTTAGTAGTCATCTTGTTTTTTGTTAGTAGCCATCTTGTTTTTGGGCATCTTGTTTTTGGGCGTTATCTTGAGGTGAAACACCTTCAATGAGATGATGAAGTTGCTCTGTGTCTGCTGGATGAGGAGGTAGAACTGTTAGCATCACACCTGCTTTATAACCTCCTAGTTCTGATGTTGGATGTCAGATAGATAAACGCAGCGTTAATGGGACAATGAAAATTCCACCAAGACTCATGAAGTGAAAGTAGTCGGTGTTAATTGCGAGACGCTAATGAGTCTTGTAGTTGTATCACCGACAGTACGCTTGAGGTTTCTTTGTTTTTATTGTACAACATGCACACAGACAGAAGCAGCAGCAGACCAGCAGCTTATAACCCATAAAACTCATCCTTGATAGTTTTGATATTCTGCTGTGTTTTCGTGCCCCACCGAACCCCACCGAGCTCAGATCTATTGCTGCCGACGGGGAAGCAGCGAAGGGCCCGGTAGAAAAAGAGAGAAAGTGGAATGAAGGTGTGGGGAAAACAAAACAAATCCTCTGACATGACGCCTGAGGCGGCGGCTCTGCAGGCCGTCCGGCTCGACTTCATCTGAGGAGAGGATTTTTCAAACGCCGTCAGAAGCAGAGGGCATCCCGGCTAACAGGGAAGAGGGCCGGCGGCGACGCTGTCAGTCAGCACACCGACCGAAGCGCCTCATCGGCTTTGTATTTATACCCGTTACTGTATGAAGGCCTGTGGGGAATGATGCTGTAGGTACTAAAATCAACATCCGACCAAACGGTCTTGAGTGTGAAGCCTTAAAAGTCCCGTTAATCACATGTTGGCAGTGTGGTTGCTTCTGCCAGAAGACGCCGATATTGCCGGTAGTATCGTTGAGGTTCAATTGAGATATCGCTTCTTTCTTCTCTGCATTTTAGATTCATGCTCTTGGATTGAATCTTGTGTTCCCGTCATTGCTGTACTAGAGATATACATCTGTGTTTGACACACATACCTTTGGTCACGCTCCCATCATCATTCTGTATTTGTGATGGAAAGACTTGAACTTAACATTCTGAGCTTAATGAGTTTAATGAGCTTTTATTTTGAAAGGGTGGGGCTGGGTGGGTGAGAGTCCAATAACTCCAACACATGGCAATGAGGATATTTAAAATGGTAGTGCACTGATTGTTACACACTTTAGGGAGCAAATGCTTTTAACTTGGCTTGTATAAATATCAGAACACTGGCTAACGTACAGCCCTAAAGTGTGTGTCCATATCAGAACACAGCTAACTTATAGCCATAGTGTGTATGAATATCAGAAAACTGCACCAGGCATATCAGGTCCCCACGGTAAACATTGGTCCCCATGGCGTCAATGATATGTCAGACATTGGACCCCACCAGGATAGAAAAACGCATGCACACACACACGGGTCTAATTCTGATCACTAATACCGCGGGCCGTCTCGTTGACATGCAGCTCTGCAGCAGGTTTGTTTTGAGTCCAGATGCGGCCGATGATCCGCCGATTTCTGGCATCAATCTGCTGCTGTTGGCAAACAGAAATATAGATTTCACCCCAAACACACACACACACACACACACACACACACACACTCTCTGCAACATTTACACTTGCATGCATATTACCTCTGGCTGTTATTATCACACCGCACCCACTCAGTGGATCGCTGTATTGGCTGAGTGGCCAGAGGCCTGAAGTATTGAGTCCTATTACAGCGGTCCGAGCCGAGCGGGACGGCATCACTGTCGAGTTGGTAAACAGCGGGGGGGGGGGGGGGGGGGGGGGGGGCCTCTGGCTGTTTGTGCTGCTCTCTGGGAGGAAAATGAACACAGACTTCAAAATGTCATCTGTGGTTGCTGGGCAGATTAAATGGACTTTGTATACATTTGGGGGGAAAAGAACAAATGTGATCGCCAGAGATGCTGCCGGCTGTTTGGCTGCACTTTATTTAAAAAAGCGTTTCTGTTCAATGGATGAAAGTAAACAAACACTGAACATTCATCCAAACCTCCTCCTGCACCCTGACCTTTACAGATCCACCTTCATCTCAAACCTTCTGCTTTCAATCTAATGCTACACAAATATTCCTCCGAACTTTAATCTCTCTGCAAAACGTTTTCATTGACTCAGTGTTTATTCCTCCAAAACAAACTTCTTCTCTGGAACCTTCAACTCCTCCTTCCAAACCTCAAACCCAACATTTAAACTTGAGCCACACCCTTCGTCATTATAACGTCATTATAACGTCATTATAACGTCATTATAACGTCATTATACGTCATTATAACGTCATTATAACGTCATTATGCGTCATTATAACGTCATTATAACGTCATTATAACGTTATTATAACGTCATTATAACGTCATTATGCGTCATTATAACGTCATTATGCGTCATTATTACGTCATTATAACGTCATTATGCGTCATTATAACGTCATTATGCGTCATTATAACGTCATTATAACGTCATTATGCGTCATTATAACGTCATTATAACGTCATTATGCGTCATTATAACGTCATTATAACGTCATTATAACGTCATTAGGCGTCATTATAACGTCATTATAACGTCATTATAAAGTCATTATAACGTCATTATGCGTCATTATAACGTCATTATAACGTCATTATAACGTCATTATAATGTCATTATAACGTCATTATAACGTCATTATAACGTCATTATGCGTCATTATAACGTCATTATGCGTCATTATTACGTCATTATAACGTCATTATGCATCATTATAACGTCATTATGCGTCATTATAACGTCATTATAACGTCATTATGCGTCATTATAACGTCATTATAACGTCATTATAACGTCATTATAACGTCATTATAACGTCATTATAACGTCATTATAACGTCATTATGCGTCATTATAACGTCATTATAACGTCATTATAACGTCATTATGCGTCATTATGACGTCATTATAACGTCATTATGCATCATTATAACGTCATTATAACGTCATTATAACGTCATTATGCGTCATTATAACGTCATTATAACGTCATTATAACGTCATTATACGTCATTATAACATCATTATAACGTCATTATAACGTCATTATAATGTCATTATGCGTCATTATAACGTCATTATAATGTCATTATAACGTCATTATGCGTCATTATGCGTCATTATAACGGCATTATAATGTCATTATAACGTCATTATACGTCATTATAACGTCATTATAACGTCATTATAACGTCATTATAACATCATTATGCGTCATTATAACGTTCCTCCAGAGCTTCACCTTTATTCAAGCTTCTCAATCAGCATTCAGGATCTTCGCTTTGACACAAACTATTCTCCCAGACCTTCATCCTGGTCCGTTATTGATCCAGATGTTCAGTCAGACCTTCATCCTAGTCCGTTATTGATCCAGATGTTCAGTCAGACCTTCATCCTGGTCCGTTATTGATTCAGATGTTCAGTCAGACCTTCATCCTGGTCCTTTATTGATCCAGATGTTCAGTCAGACCTTCATCCTGGTCCTTTATTGATCGAGATGTTCAGTCAGACCTTCATCCTGGTCCGTTATTGATCCAGTTGTTCAGTTAGACCTTCATCCTGGTCCTTTATTGATCCAGATGTTCAGTCAGACCTTCATCCTGGTCCTTTATTGATCCAGATGTTCAGTCAGACCTTCATCCTGGTCCTTTATTGATCCAGATGTTCAGTCAGACCTTCATCCTGGTCCTTTATTGATCCAGATGTTCAGTCAGACCTTCATCCTGGTCCTTTATTGATCCAGATGTTCAGTTAGACCTTCATCCTGGTCCTTTATTGATCCAGATGTTCAGTCAGACCTTCATCCTGGTCCTTTATTGATCCAGATGTTCAGTCAGACCTTCACTCAAACTCTTTTCATCAAAGCCTTCACCATCTTCTAAACATTGGATCCAAACTGGTTCCTAAACCTTCAGCTGGATCCGAGACTGTCCATCAAATCATTGACTTCCAAATCACCCTCCGCTGCCTTTTAGTTTTATGTATTTCTATGACATTGTGCAAAATTCTTTCCAAGTCAAACATGTTTTCTGTTTCTGTTACCGGGTCAGAGATGGACCTTCTCCAGATCTTTATAGGAGTCATCTTAAGTTGCTGCTGAAGAAACAGCAAACATTGCTTCATAATAAAAGCTTTTAATTACCTAAAAAAACAACAGGGGACCTTTATTGTGAAGAATTGACAGGAAAATATACGTGTTTATCACTGAATCAGCGTAGCTTTGTTAGCAGCTATTCTTTAATGAAACAAGTCTACGACTGCAGGGAGCAGCTAAAGTAACGCAAGACTTTTATTGTGAAGAATAAAGGAGGTGAAACGTGTTTATGCACCGTTTACAGCAGTGTCTACACACTTTACATGGAGCTACAACTCCCTGCTGTGCTGTGATGATGGGCCGAGTCAAACCGGGTCCAAACCGAGCCGGCACACACCTGGAAAAGGTAGTTCAGGTCTTCACCTTCACAAAACCTCATCAGCTGTTAAAACTGAACCACCTCCCAAACCTGCAACTTGAAACCTTCAAAACTTTCACTTTGATCCAAACATTCAAGCTTTCATTCCGAGTCGCGTCGTCACTTTCACTGTATTTCTATTGAAATGAGCTCTACACATCTCAAAGTTTAGTTTTTGCGTCACTTAGTCCAGTAATATGAATGAAGTAATATGAATGAAAGTATTACGAATCCAAGCTTGATCTCATTCTCTGCTTCTTTAACTTTTCTCCCACTCATCCTCACTTCTACCTTCCTCTGAACGGACCTGAGCTTCCTCCCTCGCTGTGACTCTGTGACGCTGTGATCGGAACAGCCGATGGTCTCCAGAGATCATCAGCAGGAAGTGAACCTTCGCTAACGAGGTTCAACATTCAACCTGAAGAGGAGTAAGAATATGAGATATATGGGGAGAAATAATAATCATTTAAATGAAGAAGCGAGGCAGAGAGGAGAACTAATGAGAGGAATACAATGGCAGGTAGAGTCTGAGAGGAAGGTAGAGACAGACAGTTAGTCCTGGTGGTCTGCATCAGGGAGCTCCAGGCCTGAATGACAAAGTCCTCATTAAAACCAAGATGGAGTCTCTCTCCGCCTGCAGCTGAAGCTCAGCCAGCTGGATCCATTACAGAGACGTGATTAGAGGCAGGACGGCGCAATGTCGCGGGACGTCGCGGTGTCGCGGGACGCCGCGGTGTCGCGGTACGTCGCGGGACGTCGCGGTGTCGCGGTACGTCGCGGTGTCGCGGTACGTCACGATGTCGCGGTACGTCGCGGGACGTCGGGGTGTCGCGGGACGTCGCGGTGTCGCGGGACGTCGCGGTGTCGCGGCGTGGTGGTGTCGCGGTACGTCGCGATGTCGCGGTACGTCGCGGTATATCGCGATGTCGCGGGACGTCGCGGGATGTCGCGGGACGTCGCGGGACATCGCGGTGTCGCGGTACGTCGCGAAGTCGCGGGACGTCGCGATGTCGCGGGACGTCGTGGGATGTCGCGGGACGTCGCGGGACGTCGCGGGACGTCGCGGGACGTCGCGGGACGTCGCGGGACGTCGCGGGACGTCGCGGGGTCGCGGGGTCGCGGTACGTCGCGATGACGCGGGACGTCGCGGGACGTCGCGGTGTCGCGGCGTGGTGGTGTCGCGGTACGTCGCGATGTCGCGGTACGTCGCGGGACGTCGCGGTGTCGCGGTGTCGCGGCGCGGTGTCGCGGCGTGGTGGTGTCGCGGTACGTCGCGATGTCGCGGGACGTCGCGGGATGTCGCGATGTCGCGGGACGTCGCGGGATGTCGCAGGACGTCGCGGGACGTCGCGGTGTCGCGGTATGTCGCGAAATCGCGGGACGTCGCGAAATCGCGGGACGTCGCGATGTCGCGGGACGTCGCGATGTCGCGGGACGTCGCGGGACGTCGCGGGACGTCGTCGCGGGACGTCGCGGGACGTCGTCGCGGGACGTCGTCGCGGGACGTCGCGGTACGTCGCGATGTCGCGGGACGTCGCGATTACACGGTACGTCGCGGTACGTCGCGATGTCGCGGTACGTCGCGATGTCGCGGGACGTCGCGGGACATCGCGGTGTCGCGGTACGTCGCGAAGTCGCGGGACGTCGCGAAGTCGCGGGACGTCGCGGGACGTCGTGGGATGTCGCGGGACGTCGCGGGACGTCACGGGACGTCGCGGGACGTCACGGGACGTCGCGGGACGTCGCGGGGTCGCGGGGTCGCGGTACGTCGCGATGACGCGGGACATCGCGGGACGTCGCGGTGTGGTGGTGTCGCGGTACGTCGCGATGTCGCGGTACGTCGCGGTATATCGCGATGTCGCGGGACGTCGCGGGATGTCGCGGGACGTCGCGGGACGTCGCGGTGTCGCGGGACGTCGCGGGACGTCGCGGTGTCGCGGTACGTCGCGAAGTCGCGGGACGTCGCGATGTCGCGGGACGTCGCGATGTCGCGGGACGTCGCGGGACGTCGCGATGTCGCGGGACGTCGCGGGACGTCGTCGCGGGACGTCGCGGGACGGCGCGGTACGTCGCGATGTCGCGGGACGTCGCGATTACACGGTACGTCGCGGTACGTCGCGATGTCACGGTACGTCGCGATGTCGCGGGACGTCGCAATGTCGCGGTACGCCGCGATGTCACAAAACAGCCCAAAACAGCTGCAGTCTCGTTCATGTTGGGTCTACAAAACACACTACGGGCTTCATGTCTGGTCACAGAACAGGAAGAAAGGATCTACAGCACACCATCACCCAGGACGTGAGCTCACCAGCTGCACAGAGATGCTGGAATGTTTGATTGGAGAGAGAAGCAAACAAGTTGGACGTGATCCCGCGTCCAACAACAACACAGTGTCTCCGCATCGATGCTTTGTCCGAAGACGTCCTGCTGCATTAGTCGGTCGCGTGAAGAAGAGTTTCACTCTCTGCAAGTAGACGAGTCTACAGATGTGGCCAGTCTTCTGCTGAACGTCCGTTACCTCTGCGAGTTACCTTACTTCTGTCTTTTTTATCTTGTAAACAAACGCCACGCGCGAGCAAACTGTTCTCTCATTGGTCCGATTTTAAGCGGCTCTGTTGCTTTTATTTTTTTAAGGTGGGGGGGGGGTTGGGGGTGCGTGAACCCGGTCGAGATGTAGAAGGGGGTGCGTGGCCTAAAAGGTTTGGGAACCGCTGACATAGAGGATCAGGACTACACTGAGACTGGTTCATATAGAGGATCAGGACTACACTGAGACTGGTTCATATAGAGGATCAGGACTAGACTGAGACTGGTTCACAGAGAGGATCAGGACTACACTGAGACTGGTTCATATAGAGGATCAGGACTAGACTGAGACTGGTTCACATAGAGGATCAGGACTACACTGAGACTGGTTCATATAGAGGATCAGGACTACACTGAGACTGGTTCACATAGAGGATCAGGACTACACTGAGACTGGTTCATATAGAGGATCAGGACTACATTGAGACTGGTTCATATACAAATACAAAATACACGAGTGAAACAAAGTAGAAAACCT
Source organism: Lycodopsis pacificus (assembly GCA_028022725.1). Taxonomy (NCBI): domain Eukaryota; kingdom Metazoa; phylum Chordata; class Actinopteri; order Perciformes; family Zoarcidae; genus Lycodopsis; species Lycodopsis pacificus. Next base: position 704,340 of record CM051689.1, on the reverse strand, counting down.
CTTCTTCATCACTCGTTGCCATCTTGGTTTCCTTTGCAACCGATAAACAGGAAGTGACCATATCTGGACTGAGGAGGAGATGTAAAGACGCCATATCCGTCTCTGGTGTCGACCTGTCAATCAGCGTTTAGCCCCGCCCTAAAGCATCCCCTGCTTTATGGTCTATTAGAGACCTGTCAATCAGCGTGTAGCCCCGCCCTAAAGCATCCCCTGCTTTATGGTCTGTGTGACTCTAAATGGACCATCATGTACTAAATGAACATCATGCTGTATTGAAGAAGACTTGAAACTAGAGATTGAGACATAAACTCATGTTTACAATGTTTACTGAGGGAATAAATCAAGAGAGAAGTAGAGTCATCTTCTATAGACTTCTATACAACCAGAGGAGTCGCCCCCTGGTGGTCACTAGAGAGAACGCTTCAGATCTGGAGGTTGACGTCTTTATTGATCCGTCTCTTTTTGGCTGTAAACACCTCAAGAAATGCAACGATGCGCCAACAAAGACAGTGAAGAAGAAGGAAACATGGAACAATACAGGTTTAAAATACGTCCAAAGTCGACTTTGCAAATGTTTTATTAGGAAGTAAAATCATTGAACACGTCGCTCAGAACTCCAGGAAAGTTCAACTTAACATGTGTTTGTTAAGAAGAAAAACTCCACACACTCTAAAGTTCAAATTTAAACAGAAACGTCGCAAAGCAGTGCTGCTCGAACTGTATGAGAGAAAATAGTCCCCAGGAGATGAGCCTTTAGTCCTGTTGAGGGGGGGGGGGGGGGGGGGGACAGTCCTCGTGCCACATGTGTGAAAGGAGAAGCTGTGGAAATGAAAACTTAACCTGACTCATCTGGATTATTTGAGTCTTTTTTGAAGCTGCAGTTGTTGATCTGCAGGCTTCTGCTGCCCTCCAGTGTCTCTCTGAGGAACTCTGTCGAGGAACTCTGTCTGAGGAACTCTGTCTGAGGAACTCTTTCTGAGGAACTCTTTCTGAGGAACGCTCTCTCTGAGGAACGCTGTCTGAGGAACTCTTTCTGAGGAACTCTTTCTGAGGAACGCTGTCTGAGGAACTCTCTCTGAGGAACTCTGTCTGAGGAACTCTTTCTGAGGAACTCTTTCTGAGGAACGCTCTCTCTGAGGAACGCTGTCTGAGGAACTCTCTCTGAGGAACGCTCTCTCTGAGGAACGCTCTCTGAGGAACGCTGTCTGAGGAACTCTCTCTGAGGAATGCTGTCTGAGGAACGCTCTCTCTGAGGAACTCTGTCTGAGGAACTCCTTCTGAGGAACTCTCTCTCTGAGGAACTCTCTCTGAGGAACTCTTTCTGAGGAACGCTGTCTCAGGAACTCTTTCTGAGGAACTCTTTCTGAGGAACGCTCTCTCTGAGGAACGCTGTCTGAGGAACTCTCTCTGAGGAACTCTGTCTGAGGAACTCTTTCTAAGGAACTCTTTCTGAGGAACGCTCTCTCTGAGGAACGCTGTCTGAGGAACTCTTTCTGAGGAACTCTTTCTGAGGAACGCTGTCTGAGGAACTCTCTCTGAGGAACTCTGTCCGAGGAACTCTTTCTGAGGAACTCTTTCTGAGGAACGCTCTCTCTGAGGAATGCTGTCTGAGGAACGCTCTCTGAGGAACGCTGTCTGAGGAACTCTCTCTGAGGAATGCTGTCTGAGGAACGCTCTCTCTGAGGAACTCTGAGGAACTCTGTCTGAGGAACTCTGTCTGAGGAACTCTTTCTGAGGAACGCTCTCTCTGAGGAACGCTGTCTGAGGAACTCTTTCTGAGGAACTCTTTCTGAGGAACGCTGTCTGAGGAACTCTCTCTGAGGAACTCTGTCTGAGGAACTCTTTCTGAGGAACTCTTTCTGAGGAACGCTCTCTCTGAGGAACGCTGTCTGAGGAACTCTCTCTGAGGAACGCTCTCTCTGAGGAACGCTGTCTGAGGAACGCTCTCTGAGGAACGCTGTCTGAGGAACTCTCTGAGGAATGCTGTCTGAGGAACGCTCTCTCTGAGGAACTCTGTCTGAGGAACTCCTTCTGAGGAACTCTCTCTCTGAGGAACTCTCTCTGAGGAACTCTCTCTGAGGAACGCTGTCTGAGGAACTCTGTCTGAGGAACTCTCTCTCTGAGGAACGCTCTCTCTGAGGAACTCTCTCTGAGGAACGCTCTCTGAGGAACACTCTCTCTGAGGAACGCTGTCTGAGGAACTCTCTCTGAGGAACTCTTTCTGAGGAACGCTGTCTGAGGAACTCTTTCTGAGGAACTCTTTCTGAGGAACGCTCTCTCTGAGGAACGCTGTCTGAGGAACTCTCTCTGAGGAACTCTGTCTGAGGAACTCTTTCTAAGGAACTCTTTCTGAGGAACGCTCTCTCTGAGGAACGCTGTCTGAGGAACTCTTTCTGAGGAACTCTTTCTGAGGAACGCTGTCTGAGGAACTCTCTCTGAGGAACTCTGTCTGAGGAACTCTTTCTGAGGAACTCTTTCTGAGGAACGCTCTCTCTGAGGAACGCTGTCTGAGGAACTCTCTCTGAGGAACGCTCTCTCTGAGGAATGCTGTCTGAGGAACGCTCTCTGAGGAACGCTGTCTGAGGAACTCTCTCTGAGGAATGCTGTCTGAGGAACGCTCTCTCTGAGGAACTCTGTCTGAGGAACTCCTTCTGAGGAACTCTCTCTCTGAGGAACTCTCTCTGAGGAACTCTGTCTGAGGAACTCTTTCTGAGGAACTCTTTCTGAGGAACGCTCTCTCTGAGGAACGCTGTCTGAGGAACTCTCTCTGAGGAACGCTCTCTGAGGAACGCTGTCTGAGGAACTCTCTCTGAGGAATGCTGTCTGAGGAACGCTCTCTCTGAGGAACTCTGTCTGAGGAACTCCTTCTGAGGAACTCTCTCTCTGAGGAACTCTCTCTGAGGAACTCTCTCTGAGGAACGCTGTCTGAGGAACTCTGTCTGAGGAACTCTCTCTCTGAGGAACGCTCTCTCTGAGGAACGCTCTCTGAGGAACGCTCTCTGAGGAACACTCTCTCTGAGGAACGCTGTCTGAGGAACTCTCTCTGAGGAACTCTTTCTGAGGAACGCTGTCTGAGGAACGCTGTCTGAGGAACTCTTTCTGAGGAACTCTTTCTGAGGAACGCTCTCTGAGGAACTCTCTCTGAGGAACTCTGTCTGAGGAACTCTCTCTGAGGAACTCTGTCTGAGGAACGCTCTCTGAGGAACGCTCTCTGAGGAACACGCTCTCTGAGGAACTCTCTCTGAGGAACTCTCTCTGAGGAACGCTCTCTGAGGAACACGCTCTCTGAGGAACTCTCTCTCTGAGGAACTCTCTCTGAGGAACGCTCTCTGAGGAACACACTCTCTGAGGAACTCTCTCTCTGAGGAACTCTCTCTGAGGAACTCTGTCTGAGGAACTCTCTCTGAGGAACGCTGTCTGAGGAACGCTGTCTGAGGAACGCTCTCTGAGGAACGCTCTCTGAGGAACACTCTCTGAGGAACGCTGTCTGAGGAACACGCTCTCTGAGGAACGCTGTCTGAGGAACGCTCTCTGAGGAACGCTCTCTGAGGAACACGCTCTCTGAGGAACACGCTCTCTGAGGAACGCTCTCTGAGGAACACTCTCTCTGAGGAACGCTGTCTGAGGAACTCTCTCTGAGGAACACTCTTTCTGAGGAACGCTGTCTGAGGAACTCTCTCTGAGGAACTCTGTCTGAGGAACTCTTTCTGAGGAACTCTTTCTGAGGAACGCTCTCTCTGAGGAACGCTGTCTGAGGAACTCTCTCTGAGGAACGCTCTCTCTGAGGAACGCTGTCTGAGGAACGCTCTCTGAGGAACGCTGTCTGAGGAACTCTCTGAGGAATGCTGTCTGAGGAACGCTCTCTCTGAGGAACTCTGTCTGAGGAACTCCTTCTGAGGAACTCTCTCTCTGAGGAACTCTCTCTGAGGAACTCTCTCTGAGGAACGCTGTCTGAGGAACTCTGTCTGAGGAACTCTCTCTCTGAGGAACGCTCTCTCTGAGGAACTCTCTCTGAGGAACGCTCTCTGAGGAACACTCTCTCTGAGGAACGCTGTCTGAGGAACTCTCTCTGAGGAACTCTTTCTGAGGAACGCTGTCTGAGGAACTCTTTCTGAGGAACTCTTTCTGAGGAACGCTCTCTCTGAGGAACGCTGTCTGAGGAACTCTCTCTGAGGAACTCTGTCTGAGGAACTCTTTCTAAGGAACTCTTTCTGAGGAACGCTCTCTCTGAGGAACGCTGTCTGAGGAACTCTTTCTGAGGAACTCTTTCTGAGGAACGCTGTCTGAGGAACTCTCTCTGAGGAACTCTGTCTGAGGAACTCTTTCTGAGGAACTCTTTCTGAGGAACGCTCTCTCTGAGGAACGCTGTCTGAGGAACTCTCTCTGAGGAACGCTCTCTCTGAGGAATGCTGTCTGAGGAACGCTCTCTGAGGAACGCTGTCTGAGGAACTCTCTCTGAGGAATGCTGTCTGAGGAACGCTCTCTCTGAGGAACTCTGTCTGAGGAACTCCTTCTGAGGAACTCTCTCTCTGAGGAACTCTCTCTGAGGAACTCTGTCTGAGGAACTCTTTCTGAGGAACTCTTTCTGAGGAACGCTCTCTCTGAGGAACGCTGTCTGAGGAACTCTCTCTGAGGAACGCTCTCTGAGGAAAGCTGTCTGAGGAACTCTCTCTGAGGAATGCTGTCTGAGGAACGCTCTCTCTGAGGAACTCTGTCTGAGGAACTCCTTCTGAGGAACTCTCTCTCTGAGGAACTCTCTCTGAGGAACTCTCTCTGAGGAACGCTGTCTGAGGAACTCTGTCTGAGGAACTCTCTCTCTGAGGAACGCTCTCTCTGAGGAACGCTCTCTGAGGAACGCTCTCTGAGGAACACTCTCTCTGAGGAACGCTGTCTGAGGAACTCTCTCTGAGGAACTCTTTCTGAGGAACGCTGTCTGAGGAACGCTGTCTGAGGAACTCTTTCTGAGGAACTCTTTCTGAGGAACGCTCTCTGAGGAACTCTCTCTGAGGAACTCTGTCTGAGGAACTCTCTCTGAGGAACTCTGTCTGAGGAACGCTCTCTGAGGAACGCTCTCTGAGGAACACGCTCTCTGAGGAACTCTCTCTGAGGAACTCTCTCTGAGGAACGCTCTCTGAGGAACACGCTCTCTGAGGAACTCTCTCTCTGAGGAACTCTCTCTGAGGAACGCTCTCTGAGGAACACACTCTCTGAGGAACTCTCTCTCTGAGGAACTCTCTCTGAGGAACTCTGTCTGAGGAACTCTCTCTGAGGAACGCTGTCTGAGGAACGCTGTCTGAGGAACGCTCTCTGAGGAACGCTCTCTGAGGAACACTCTCTGAGGAACGCTGTCTGAGGAACACGCTCTCTGAGGAACGCTGTCTGAGGAACGCTCTCTGAGGAACGCTCTCTGAGGAACACGCTCTCTGAGGAACACGCTCTCTGAGGAACGCTCTCTGAGGAACGCTCTCTGAGGAACGCTGTCTGAGGAACACGCTCTCTGAGGAACGCTCTCTGAGGAACGCTCTCTCTGAGGAATACGTTCTCTGAGGAACTCTCTCTGAGGAACGCTCTCTGAGGAACGCTCTCTGAGGAACGCTCTCTGAGGAATGCTCTCTCTGAGGAACACGCTCTGAGTTATATTCATGAAATATAACTAATATAAATCAGAAAAACAAAGAAATGAGCATTTATATTTCCCCTTTTGAATACAAACAGCAGCTGTGAATGCTATTCCTGCTCCTTTATCATCGGAGATGACTGGAGTCAAATTAAACACCTGTTGTTCTGCCGTCTGTTCTTATTTATTGTTTCTTTCTATATTTCCATGGAGGCGGTGTTTTATTTTCTCCTCCTGGGATTCACTCTCACTTCTTCACACACACACTTTATACCAAGCTTGTATTATTGGGGTTTACGCATAAAATACTGCTGCTGTTTTAATCGTTTTTATTGGATTTCTGGGTTTCTCGCTCATTCTCTAACTCACAGGTGGCACATTTAATAGCAAAGTGCATATTAGCAGCTTCCAGATCTATTTCCTACCTCGGGGCTCAGCTCCAGTCCGACCTCTTTACTCTCCATCTGTGGGGAGCAAAGTGTTTGTTCTGCTCTTCTTCCCTCCCCGGTTACTCTGAACAGAACCACTTTGCCTTCTGAACTAACATTCCGTCCCAGACTCATCGAAAGTCTCCAACCGGCAAAAGAAAGTGGTGAACTCTCAGCGATAACTTCAGTGAAAGAGCAGAAACAACTACATCAGTGTATCCAGACCCACATGTGATATGCCCATAAGAAGAGCTTCTGTGTATATATACATCATGTAAGCCATTTCACACACTCCAAACATTCTACACGACTATAAGTATCTAAAACAATTTCCACAATATCGCTCTTTTTTCGCCATTGCTGAGCCGACCACGCACTCCGGTAGGCGCTAAGAAGAGGAAGCTGGAGGCTGACACACAGGTTCCACAGATATCTTCAGACGTTCTCTCCGTGAAGGCAGTAGACCTGCAGCGCTGTGAGCCAACAAGCACCAGAACCACGAACCGCTTCATCAATAAACATCATAACTGCACCGCACCGTCAGCTGGATTCCTGAAGAGAACAGATGAATCCGCGCTTATTTAGATTCAAATGTGTTCGCTGTATATCCTGTTGTGTCTCTGAACTGTTCCCGATGAAGGGGGGGGGGGGGGGGATTTGACTTTCGGCGAATGGAATTTTATGCTCCGCGAGGGACGGCGCAGTTTTGATTCTGGCTGGCTAACGATTCTGTCAATCAATCCCACGTTACGCCCACTCGATTGTCTGGACTCTGACGTGTCGAAGGAGGGTTCATTTTCTGAAATCGACCAATCATAGGCTGAGAAAGGCCCACATGCACACACAGGGAAAACCCCACGATGACAGACAGAAGCAGCTGAGAGGATCCACACTGCTGCACGGCTACCGACTGACCCAGCGCTCTAGTAATAGATCGATTGAGCACTATTAATGATGAAACACGTGAAATATATAGTGATATAGTTACAATGGAACAGCTGGCTCTCGCCTGACCTCTCTGTACTGAAACCTCTCTAACTTTGTTCTGCTTCACTTCATCAAAGTCAGACTTTGTACAGAGACTGGTCACATGTTGTGCTTTGATTCTGGAGAGTTTTAAACTTTCAGCTGCATCATTCCAAAGAAATAAAAACAATAAAAGTGCTTTTTTTCAGGCGAACCTGAAACTTTTCAATTTGAGCTGTGTGCCATCTTCACTGACTCTTAACCAGTAACATATACACTGATGTTTACACATCTGAACAAATCTCACAAGTGTTCCCTTTGTCATAACGTCAAAAATTATTAAAATAGAACTTGTAGTTGCAGAAATACACTCTCTTTAGTCTGGGTATGCAGTTTTCGAGCAGAGGCCTAATAATAGGGCTCGTGCTGTGCAGGTTCTACACGGAGAACACGGAACATATCTCACCAACATGACGGACAGCTGGCTGAGGACCTGACTCACAGGTCACCTGGTGGCAGCAGCCGGTCGAGTCCTAAAGACTCACAGAGCTTCTGGTCGAGTTCTGCTGATGAAAACCAGCTTCAGGGTTTCTGTTCTCCATCTGAAGTCACTGAGGAAGTAAGAAACATCTTCACAGCTCAGATGAAGAACACATGAAGGACGACGCAGGTTTGAAATGCAGTCAAACTGGAGATGTAGAAGTCTAAAGAACAACAAATACTGAGTTCAACTTGTTTCACCAGAGAAATATCCGTCATGAGGACATGCAACCCTTTGAAAGGACTTTAAATGCGTCATAATTAGGCAGATAAACATAAATATGCTCCCATAAAGAGAACCTCAGAAGAAAGGATCATCAGAAAGTCACATTAGCGGATCGTTCATATATTCACAGTTTTCATTTGCTGTATGAATCCCTCCTCTCTGACTCAATATTAATGAATGCACAGAAGGGTTCACGCATGTATTTTGGGATTTTTATATAAATTACTCTCCAAAAAACGCAATGCACACAAAAACATACTCAAATACTTTATGGATTTCTTCATATTTAAAACAAGAAATATTGTTTGTGGTTGAAAGTTATCATATGTCTTTAAGAAGTTCCATCGTGATCATTTCTCACAGAGAGGTTAAAAAGATTGTTTTCCACCACATTGTTCTGCATCAGAAATGTGCTTCTTATACACGAACTCTTTCTGTATATATAACAAACAGTTATTGATCACTGATTCAACCTTTCAGTGGAGCTGAGTCATGATGTCTCATATGACAGCACATACATGATGACTGCATGATGTGTGTGGCGTGTTCACTGCAGAGAGCGATGCTGCTGTTGGAAGGTCTGTGAAGCCTCCGGCTGTAATGTGTCCCTCAGACACCAGATGGCGCTCTGCACAAAGGAGCCGTCTGAGCAGCGTGACAACGCCACCAACAAAACATCATCTTCATCATCGTCATCATCGTCATCATCTTCTTCATCCTGGAATAAAGAGTTCATGAGTTCATGTGGAGACCGAGAAGTTCTGAGCTCATAATGTGAGCAGATGTTTGATGGGTGTCTCACACACACACACGCACGCACGCACGCACTCACACTCACACACTCTCACACACACACTCTCACACTCACACTCACACACTCTCACACACACACACACACACACACACACACGCACGCACGCACACACGCACACTTACACACACACTCACACACACTCACACACACTCACACTCACACACTCTCACACACACTCACACTCACACACTCTCACACACACACTCACACACTCTCACACACACTCTCACACACACACTCACACTCACACACTCACACACACTCACACTCACACTCACACACACACGCACACACACACTCACACTCACACACTCACACACACACTCACACTCACACACACACACACACACTCACACACACTCACTCACACACGCACACACACACGCACACTCACACACACACTCACACACTCACACACACTCACTCACTCACGCACACTCACACACACACACACTCACACACACGCACACACACTCACACACACTCACTCACACACGCACACACACACGCACACTCACACACACACTCACACACTCACACACACTCACTCACTCACGCACACTCACACACACACACACTCACACACACGCACACACACTCACACACACTCACTCACACACGCTCACACACACTCACTCACACACGCACACACACACGCACACACTCACACACACACACGCACACGCACACTCACACTCACACACTCACACACACACACACGCACTCTTAATACACTTTGATGTTTGTCCAATGTTCTGAATGCTGTTTGAGTTAAATGACGTGAAAACAAAGTTGAAACATGAAAACACATTTTATTGGAAAAGAATACAAAACTAATTTTCCATTAAAAAGTTTCACAAAAGTATTTTGATCTATAAAAAACAATATGTACAAAGTTGTGTTTTCTGGTTTATAAAATACAGTAAAGAAGACGAAGTTAGAGCAGTAACGTCAGTGAAGAGTTGTTTGTGTATCTGCATCATGAATCTGTTGTTTGTGTATCTGCATCATGAATCTGTTGTTTGTGTATCTGCATCATGAATCTGTTGTTTGTGTATCTGCATCATGAATCTGTTGTTTGTGTATCTGCATCATGAATCTGTTGTTTGTGTATCTGCATCATGAATCTGTTGTTTGTATCTGCAGCATGAATCTGTTGTTTGTGTATCTGCATCATGAATCAGCCTGTCGCCGTAGAGAACGTCCAGACAAAGTCTCTCAGCTTGTTCCTGTCTCGAGGAGGAACTAGAGGACAAAGCATCGCTTCCTTCTGGTCACCAGCACACAGAAGTGAAGCCGAGGACGAGGACACAGTCTCTCCTTTCAGATTCACCATCAAACTGCGTCTCAACGTCTTTCCTTCACTTCCTGTTTCCTTCCTGAGTCTTTGTTTTCCTTCCACTTGATTCCTCAGCATGAGCACCAGTCCAACATGTGTTCTGCATCAAATCCCTGATCTTCTCCTCCGATTAAAGAACTGCTTACACACCAGGCATTTGTATTGATTACAATGATCTCTAATATCTCAATGATCAGCAGGTTTGTGGTTCTGTCCAACACTCATAAAGCCGTCCTCGCTCTCAGGGCGTCAGCGAGCGACGTCTTCACTAAAGGCTCAGCTGGTGTACAAAGAGAGAAAGTCCTCACAAGGCCAGAGGGACGAACAGAGTCAAACAAACACAGGACCTTCACTCTTTCTCACCGTGCAAACAACGAATCTTCATATAACGCTTCATATGATATCTTATCTTGTCTAAAACGACGACGTTAGGTTCAGGGAAAGATTGTTGTTTGAGTTCAAATAAGGACAGAAGTGTCGTTACTGAAGTACTGAAGTTACGTGACAATTAAATCAACATTGACTTCTGGTTTCACACGAGGAACAAACCTCCGCCTCCACCTCCACATCCAGCACCACCTCCACCTCCAGCACCGCCTCCACCTCCACCTCCAGCACCACCTCCACCTCCACCTCCAGCACCACCTCCACCTCCAGCACCACCTCCGCCTCCGCCTCCGCCTCCACCTCCACCTCCAGCACCACCTCCGCCTCCACCTCCAGCACCACCTCCACCTCCACCTCCAGCACCACCTCCGCCTCCGCCTCCACCTCCACCTCCAGCACCACCTCCGCCTCCACCTCCACCTCCAGCACCGCCTCCAGCACCACCTCCGCCTCCACCTCCACCTCCACCTCCAGCACCGCCTCCACCTCCACCTCCACCTCCACCACCACCTCCGCCTCCGCCCTGTGAGGGTTCGTGTGGTCTCTACTTCCTCCTTCGTGATTACGTAGATATCATAGAAATAAGAATGTTTCGCTTTTACAAAGAACAACTGTGCTTCTGTTTCCTGTTGGAGTCTAAATACATTTGCATGAAGATGAAACTTCCTCAACCTTCGTGTTTGAGCCTGAAAACATGTCTTTCAGTTTGACGGACTACAAAAGCAGCCAAACAGTCAAACTCGTGCTCATACCAGGAGAATCAGCTTCATGTTGACTCTGAACACATGTCACCTCTTCTTATTGGCACAAAAGTGAAACCTTCTTTATATTGAAGCTGCAATCTACAAAAAAATCATTTTATACATTTAAATCATATTTCAGAATTATATCAACATTCTCCTCATACACAGAAACTCAGTCTTTCCAGAGTTCAGTGATCTTATTGATTCTCTTATTGATAAAGTCCTGAAGGAGCAGCCAGGCCCGCCCTCTTCTCAGCATTCCCAGAGTTCCTTGCTGCGTTTCCTGAGGCGGCGGTGTCGTCCAGACCCAGAGACCGGCGGCACGCCGCGGAGAGTCGGTACAGGACGTCGGGCCGAGGGCCGGGGTGGGCGTCGGCCTTCTGTGTCATCAGCATGTCAAACAGCGTGCTGACCTCAGACAGCAGCGCCCCGCCCAGCGGGCCGTCCTGCTCTGGAGTTTTACCTGAAGGAGGAAGCGGAGAGGGCGGAGTCACTCTGCTGCATTCTGGGAATGAAAACCAGACCTTCTGCCTCAACTACAGCAGTTAATAAAACAATTATTAATTGGTTACAACTTCTGAAAATGTGTTGGTTTTCTTTGGGTTTTCAACTGTTATTTAAACCATTAAGCCATTTCAATGAATCAAACTTTAAATAACACATTTTAGTTGTCTCAACCTAACTAAGTTGTCTCAACCTAACTAAGTAATTTAGTTGTCTAAACCTAACTAAGTAGTTTAGTTGTCTCAACCTAACTAAGTAGTTTTGTTGTCTAAACCT
>CM051689.1:685000-687500 GCA_028022725.1 Lycodopsis pacificus | reverse complement strand
GTCTGTCAGAGAGGATTACTGTCTGTGACACATTAGCACCTGAAGGAACTGCTTTCAGCCGTCAGGCTGTCTGAGCAGGTCATCACGGGGGGGGGGGAAGCTGGTCTGAGCGTTAGCTATACTGGTTTACGCACAAGTGAAATACAACGTTTTAGATGGCAGTCAATTAAATGTAAACGACATTGGCCTTAATGTTTAGTAGTAAATAAATAATCTTAAGTAGAGAAAGCAGATCAAACAATACTTTAAGAAAGTATCACGTTAGTTAAATCATGAATTCTATATTTTCTTCAGAACTTGTAATTAATCAGTTTCAGCCGTCTGGCATAAAATGAAGGACTAAGAACCAATAAACAAAGTTCAGACAAAGTAACTAAACGTATGTGTAAGGAACAAGAGTTAAAGTTTAGTGGTGTAATTCATGACAAACAACAACTCACCTGCACTTCAGGGGAAGCTGAGGAAAGCTCGATGGCGTCCCCGAACGCAGCCATGGACAGTCGCACCAGGTGTCTGAGTATCTGCTGGTGTTCTGCGTCGATTCCCCCTCGTCCCTCCGAGGTCCTCGGCCTCCTCAGAGTCGCCGGCTCCGCCCCCTCCTCTCCTCTGGCAGTCGCCTTGCGCCTCAAGGTGCTCGAATGCGAGGCCGAAGAAGACGACGACGAAGGGTTCCTGGCTTTGCGGAGATTCCGGTGCGACACGGCATCCAGTTCGATGTTTCCGGGTTTACGTAGCGTTCTGCACTGGTGGGTGGCGTCCCCTTCTGGGTATCCTTGGGAATGGAAGCTTGTGTTCATGACCGATGGCGTCAACGTGTACTGCCTCTCGGTTTGTTCGTCGTCCGACGCCATTGGGGGCGGAGCCAGAGGCCGGACTTCGCTGCCGTCGTCCTCGGGAGGCTCCTCCTTCGGCCCTCTGATGACAGGAATCAGCTGGATGTCAGACTTCTTGATGTTCTTCTGCGGGCGTCGCGGGTGGCGGTCGTAAGTGGACTCCGCCTGCCGGCAGTTGTACGCCCGGACATCCCGCTTGTCCGGGCGGCAGAACGTCGTCACCAAAGCGACGGCTAACAGCAGCAGCAGGCAGGTCGCCCCCAGGCAGACCGCCATCATCATGGTGAAGCTGAGCTGCCCGCGGTTACCGGGCGACGAGTTCTTCAGATGGTCCTTGAGGTTGATAAAAGTCACCTCCAGAGTGGCCTCGGTGGCCAAGCTGGGACTCCCCATGTCGGACACGGCGACGTTCACCTTAAAGGTTTTCCCAACGAGCTCAGTAGCGTTGGTGGTGTTCACAAACAGCTGGCCCGTCGCCCGATCCAACCAGAACAGTTTGTCCATGTTCCCGTCGGCGATGAGGTAGCTGAGTTGTCCGTTCAGCCCCGAATCTGGATCTTCAGCTTTTAAGGTGGACGCAAGGAATCCAACGAGTCCGTCTCTGACCGGGCGATTGATCGGCAGAGAGGTGGATCCCTCGTCGATGTTGTTCCCGAGCTCCGTCACAATCTCCCCCTTGTCCGCATTGACGGGTACGCTCAGAGAGGCCACGCCCTTTCTGGGTTTCGGCTCCTTGATGACGGGGTGGTTGTCGTTCACGTCCCGAACGTCGATTTGCACCGAGGCCGTGCCGGTGAGAGGCGGGTGACCCTGGTCGACGGCCTCAACCGTGAAGGAGTAGGCGTGGGACTCCTCGTAGTCCAGAGGACGCTGGACGCTGATGACGCCGCTGGTCGGATGGACAGAGAAAGACCTGGTGTCGGTTTCCACTTCGTTGGGGCTCCGTATGAAGTAGGACACTCGTCCGCTGAACTCCAGGTCGACGTCGTGGGCTTCGACTTTGAGAACGTGGTAGCCCGCCATGTTATTTTCCTCGAAGGAGGCCTTGTAGAGGGAGGTGGAGAACACCGGGGCGTTGTCGTTCTCGTCCAGAACGTGGACCGGCAGGTGTTTGACACAGGACAGTGGGGGGTCTCCGTAATCCTGGGCCAGCAGCGAGATGTTGTACCGCATCACCTTCTCTCGATCTAGGCTGCCGTTGGTAACGATCATGTAGTTGTCGCCGTGGATCCTTTTCAGGCGAAAAGGGCCAGATGCTGGCTGAATGTAAGCTCTCACTTTGCCGTTTTCTCCCGAATCAGCATCGGAGACCATCACCAGGGCCAGGAAGGTGTCCTCCGGTGCTCCCTCCAGCACGGTCGCCACAGGGGAGTTGGGTGGCGTCCAGGTCATGTGTATCCTGGGCGCGTTGTCGTTGACGTCTCTGAGCTTGACGTGCAGTTTGCAGTGTGTGGGGATGGCGTTGGGCCCGCGATCCCGGGCCTGTAGGATCACCTCATAGGAGGCTTGGGCCTCGTGATCCAGCGGTGCTTTGAGACTCACAGCTCCGGTTTGCGGATCCACATGGAAGAGTTTATGAGCCTCCGGACGCGTGTGCTTACTGAGCGAATACTCAACCTCCCCGTTGGCACCTTGGTCCGGGTCGGTGGCCTTGAGGTGGATTATGG
>CM051689.1:660000-680000 GCA_028022725.1 Lycodopsis pacificus | reverse complement strand
TTTTATGATTTTTCAGCCCTTTTCTGACTTTATAATGGGTGTGTATTGCGCAGCTTAGAGTGCTTGAATTTCCGAGTATCCTTAAACGCCTCATCTTACCTTCACTACAGAACAAACCAGGCCTCCCCACATTGTTATCTGAGTCATTGACCGGTAAGTAGCACAATGTGCTTCTATACTCAACTTTAAAAATGAAGCTTCCACATTTTACAATTGCGTTACAAGTGGTTTCTAACTCAAACAGGGTTCACAATAAGCAAGAAGAGTAAACATTTTCCCGGTGAACCAAAGACAAACTGTATTGTTGTTAGCATAGCTGCTAACGTTCGTCATACGGCTCCTTCCGGTTTAGTACGGGACTATAAACTGTTCATAGTCTCGCTTCGTGTTGTAGTGCGAGCTCGTAGCATGAACGGAGCCAATTATACTCCATGTGCTGTGCGCTGCATTATTCTCAGAAAGTGGGCGAAAAAACGAAATGAACTGTGAAGAATTAAAAAGACGAGTGAAGAATGAAGTCATGTAACGGCTGTGCAGCTGACGTGCATGATGCTAGACCAGAGATTAGTTCACTGATCGGTTTCACACAAAGCTAAACCATACGACAAATGTCTGACAATCTGAGACTTTCTTGACTTGCAAAATAAATATTAAATTCACAAACATATGTGTAATTCATAGCACAATTCAAACTGGATGAAATAAACATTTATCTCTCGCCGTTAAAGTAAAGTCCCACAGGACACTGTAAAGGGCGTGACTTCATCTCTCTATTAAACTGACAATAAACCACTAAGCTAATTAACAGGTTATTTCTAATGTAAAACGAGTCTTTTTCATCAAACTATCCTGACAACAATATGTTTGCTGTGGTAACATTACAGTCAGAGTGTTTTATAACTGTTTGTTAGTTTTACCAGCAGCTAAAGCTGTTCAATTATTATTCTGGCCACTTTATGTGTCAATGTGTAAATCTGTAACAGAAAGTGACCAATAGACATGATTATACACACGCTTTGTGATCTTGAATTAGACCTTAATGTACAAATAACCTTTGTTCATATAATGCTGATAGTATCGTTCTGTAGTAATCCACTAATATAATGCAGGCCCTATAGGAACATGACTTTATATATTCAGTATACAGAGACATTAGATAATCCATTATTAGTCCACAGTGAGCCCTCACATAGAGCTGAGATGGAGCTGTTTCCCTGCTGAAAATGCGTTGGAATGCTGAAAACTGAAATTAATTGCAAAAACATTGCTGAAAATAGATATCCAATTCAAAAACAAGTGCAAAAAGCTTAATAATTCAAAAAGTTTAAAGATTACAAATATGAAAAGTCATATCACACCTCTCCTGAAAGAGCTGAACATTTTGATATTTGAACTGTTTCTGTGGCTTAAAATAATTCCATCGGTAGTGATATTTGTTGTAGTAGTAGTAGAAGTTGTAGTCGAAGTATCAGTAATTAGAAGAAGAAGTAGTGGAAGTAGTACTATCAGTAGTCGTAGTAATAGCTGTAATAGTGGTCGTAGTATTTAATATAACAGTAGTAGTAGTAGAATAAGTAGTAGTAGTAGTAGTAATAGTAAAGTCAGTTTTTGAAGTAGCAGTAGTAGTAGTACTAGGCAGTAGTAGTAGTACTAGTAGCAGTCGTACTAATAGCTGTAGTAGTATTAGTACTGGTAGTAGCAGGAATAGCAGTAGTAGCAGTTGTGGTATAAGTAATAATAATAGTGGTAGTGGTAGTAATAGCAGTAGTGGTAGTAATAAAATTTGATAGCAGTGATGGCAGTAGTAGTAATAGTAGCAACAGCAAAAGTTGAAAAAGACTTGAACATCGAACATTTATTGTCTGGTTGTGTGTACCAGCATATATATAGTTATATATATATAGTTCATTCCACTACTTCTTCTTCTAATTACTGACACTTCGACTACAACTTCTACTACTACTACAACAAATATCACTACCGATGGAATTATTTTAAGCCACAGAAACAGTTCAAATATCAAAATGTTCAGCTCTTTCAGGAGAGGTGTGATATGACTTTTCATATTGTAATCTTTAAACTTTTTGAATTATTAAGCTTTTTGCACTTGTTTTTGAATTGGATATCTATTTTCAGCAATGTTTTTGCAATTCATTTCAGTTTTCAGCATTCCAATGCATTTTCAGCAGGAAATGCTTTTTCTCGTTAATATATTTTATTAATATTTTACACCCTGAAACATGAATAAAAACAATAATGATGACATCACATGTTTGTCTGATGACCTCAGAACCTTCTTCTCATTGGTGGATCTTCATGACAACAGGTGACTGTGGAGAAACTTTTGTCTCCTTCTCACCTCCTCACCTCCTCTTCATCCTGCCTCCTGCTCCCTCGCCTCCTCCTACGTCTGTGAACGAGCTTCCTGGAAACAGCCTCGTGGTGAAGGTCAGAGAGAGGAGGGAGGAAACAGGGGGAGGAGAGGAGGGGAGGAAACAAGGGGGAGGAGAGGAGGGGAGGAAACAAGGGGGAGGAGAGGAGGGGAGGAGAGGAGGGGAGGAAACAAGGGGGAGGAGAGGAGGGGGAGCTGCTCTCATGTCGAGATTAAATACATATTTTATTTTTCTTTGTAATTTAATAATGTACAGCTGAGAACAGGTTATTGAATCATTTTTTATTAAATCATGAACAAATCAACATTAACATCAGTTAATTTAATTCAATACAGATGAAATAAATCAATAAATCAATAAAGTGAAGAATTAAATCACTAAATTAATATTTAAAAAATAAAAAGCTTTAATTGATCGGAACATTTTTATTTGATGAAAGAACGTTTTAATAATCAAATAATAATAATAATGATTCTCAAAGAGGCACTTTGTGTCTGAACGTGTAATTATTAATAGACATTAAGCACAAACTTCCTTTTGGCTCCCAGTGCATTTAAAGACAATGTTTCTACTTATTGTTCTATATTTATATTTATTCATTTCCTTTGTACCCTTGTTGACACTTTATTTTGAAAAGCAGAGAACTTCCTCTGTCTTTTCCACTCATTTGACACAAACAAGAAACAATAACGTAACCCGAACCCGAATTCAGTTGTATCGTACGGGACTACTGTAGTTCCTGAAAGCGTTCCTGTTTCTCTCACAGCAAACAGTTCACAGACTCGCTGAGGTTCATCAGCTTCACAGCTTCTGCTTTCCTTTCCTGAATGTTTCTGATTGTTTGATTTAGTGCAGAAGGAGCAGGAGCAGGAGGAGGAGGAGCAGGATGAGCAGGAGCAGGAGGAGCAGGAGGAGCAGGAGCAGGAGGATCTGACCCCTGTCAGTCTGAGCGGAGGGACAGAGACACCTGGAGACATCCCAGCTGTTTGTCCTGGAGGCCGAGGACGCCCTGGAGCCGGTAGTTACCGTTAGTCAGCCAGTAGGGGAGGTCCATGAAGGGGAGGTAGAAGTCTGACTGAGGGAGGGAGTAGGAGCCCTGAGGGGGGAGGGGGGAGGGAGGAGCTTAATCCTCTTTAGAATAACAGCAGGATGAAGTTTAGCATGTAATATGTTACATACACTGTGTGTGTGTGTACTCAGCTCTTCTTCATGGGTTAACACTACACTGTGTGTGTGTGTGTACTCAGCTCTTCTTCATGGGTTAACACTACACTGTGTGTGTGTGTACTCAGCTCTTCTTCATGGGTTAACACTACACTGTGTGTGTGTGTACTCAGCTCTTCTTCATGGGTTAACACTACACTGTGTGTGCGTGTACTCAGCTCTTCTTCATGGGTTAACACTAC
This sequence comes from Lycodopsis pacificus, assembly GCA_028022725.1. Classification (NCBI taxonomy): domain Eukaryota; kingdom Metazoa; phylum Chordata; class Actinopteri; order Perciformes; family Zoarcidae; genus Lycodopsis; species Lycodopsis pacificus. The sequence continues at coordinate 676,201 of CM051689.1, read as the reverse complement.
ACTGTGTGTGCGTGTACTCAGCTCTTCTTCATGGGTTAACACTACACTGTGTGTGCGTGTACTCAGCTCTTCTTCATGGGTTAACACTACACTGTGTGTGTGTGTACTCACAGCCTTAAAGGGGCAGCGACAGGGCAGCCCGTATGTGTGAAGAGGTTCAGGACAGTCCTGACCAGGAGGAACCAGCTGAGTCAGCAGATCACACAAGTCCTCATAGTGACAGCTGCCCACCTCCTCCACACACGGGACCTTCACCCAGAAACCTGCCACCTCCTTCTCCAGGGTCACGTTCACCTGGGGGGGAGAAGAGAGGAGGAGGAGGAGAGAAGAGGAGGAGGAAGAGGAAGAGGAAGAGGAGGAGAGAAGAGGAGGAGGAAGAGGAGGAGGAGAGAAGAGGAGGAGGAGGAGGAGGAGGAAGAGGAGGAGGAGAGAAGAGGAGGAGGAGGAGGAGGAAGAGGAGGAGGAAGAGGAGGAGAGAAGAGGAGGAGGAAGAGGAAGAGGAGGAGGAAGAGGAGGAGGAAGAGGAAGAGGAAGAGGAGGAGGAAGAGGAAGAGGAGGAGGAGAGAAGAGGAGGAAGAGGAGGAGGAGAGAAGAGGAGGAGAGAAGAGGAGGAGGAGGAGGAGGAAGAGGAGGAGGAGAGAAGAGGAGGAGAGAAGAGGAGGAGGAGGAGGAGGAGGAGGAGGAGGAGGAGGAGGAGAGAAGAGGAGGAGGAGGAGGAGGAGGAGGAGGAGAAGAGAAGAGGAGGAGAGAAGAGAGGAGGAGGAGGAAGAGGAGGAGGAGGAAGAGGAGGAGAGAAGAGGAGGAGAGAAGAGGAGGAGGAAGAGGAGGAGGAGAGAAGAGGAGGAGGAAGAGGAGGAGAGAAGAGGAGGAGAGAAGAGGAGGAGGAGGAGGAGGAGGAGAGAAGAGGAGGAGAGAAGAGGAGGAGGAAGAGGAGGAGAGAAGAGGAGGAGGAAGAGGAGGAGGAAGAGGAGGAGAGAAGAGGAGGAGGAAGAGGAGGAAGAGGAGGAGAGAAGAGGAGGAGGAAGAGGAGGAGAGAAGAGGAGGAGGATAAGAGGAGGAGAAGGTGAAGAAGGTGAAAGGTGTAAACATGATGCTGATGAACATATAAAGCTGAGATCTGAGGAGGTCACATGTACTCACACAAGTACTACAGTACTACTAGTACTACAGTACTCTGTGTACTCACAGCCTATATACAGTACTACAGTACTCTGTGTACTCACAGCCAGCGGAGCGCTCAGCTCCACCGTGGTGGACCCAGAGGCCGAGGCCTGCAGGTCTCCAGGTATCACGATGGGATCAGGAGACACAGTCAGAGTCTTCAGCACCGCTGGAGCATCTGGAGCTCCACAGTTCTTCCAGTCGAAGCCCAGAATCTGTACACAAAGTACACAAAGTACACAGTCAATCAAGTAGTTTAGACCTCTGAATGTGTTGTTTTATACCTTCCACACAAGTTTTACTTTCCGCTTCAAGGTTTGTGTATTATTTGTATTTACTTGCCTGGTTTGTAAAGCGGGTCACAGTTGTACTTGTACTACAGTAGTACTACAGTAATGTACTAGTACTGACTCACCTGAGTCTTGGGGACTTTCTTCAGACCGGAAGTGCTGCTCGTTACCGGAGTTATAAAAACAACCAGACCGAGAGTTAAAAATAAAACCGGATCCATCGTGTTCACTCAGACCGGGAGGAAGTAACGGTAACGGAGAGCCGGTAAACTAACGGAGAGCCGGTAAACTGTCCGGTAACGGAAGTAAACTGAGGAGGAACTGAGGCTCCGGTCTGTTTTGTTCTGATGAAGTTTTACTTCCGTGTTTACGATCAACTCCAGTCTGTCACGTGACCTCACGTCACGTGACATGCGCCTGTTAAATAGATTAAAAAAAAGATATATAAATATAATATGTATACAACTCTGACGTCATTCAACTGTGTATTTTGTTTGAAATAAAAATGTAATGAAATGTTAATTATTGAAATTAAAGACATTTTATTTTATTGTTGGCACTTAGACTCAGTCATTTGTGTTTAATTGTTAATTTTCTTTTATTTACAATTACATTTGAATATATGTATATTCATATTTCAATATATCTCTATTTGATTTATTTATTCTAAAATGATTTGTGTATTTTATTTATTGATCAGTGTTTTTTATTTCACATCAGTATTTATGAGATATAGTACTGTATTTATATCCAAAACAGCACAATGTTTAATATACTAATATTAGCTGTGTTCAGTTGCGTGAAGAGATGAATATAAAACACATATGAACAATATAAACAAACATCTTCTGCAGTTATTGATTGAACGAAGGTTTTCTGAAGGTTACAAAAGATAATATGTTTGATCTTCTATTGAATATGTGTCTATAACAACAACAACAATTATTATAATACAACACCAACATTCATAATAATACAAAAATATTATAAGTGTTTAACAAAGAGAGAATCTGTAGTTGCATAGAATCGCCTCTAGATGTCGGTGTAGAAGTGATATCTCCCCAAACACACACACACACACACACACTCACACACACACACTCACACACACACCCACACACACGCACGCACACACGCACGCACACACACACACGCGCACACACACACACGCACACACACCCACACACACACGCACACACACACGCACACACACACACGCACACACGCACACACACACACACACACTCACACTTTGTTAAAGTGTGTTCACAGAGCTGTAAGTTAAAGTTTGACCTTTAACCCTGTATATATTTTATATATATATACAAATTATATATAATATTATATAATAATAATATAATGTAAATGATTATATCATTATATTATTATAACATTATATTATTATAATATTATAATAATATTATATTATTATTATAACAATATATTATTGTAATATTATAATAATATAATATTATAATAATATAATATTATAATAATATTATATAACTTATTATATCATTCTATTATTATATCATTCTATTGTTATAACATTATATTATTATAATATTATAATAATATTATATTATTATTATAACAATATATTATTGTAATATTATAATAATATAATATTATAATATTATATTATAATAATATTATATAAATTATTATATCATTCTATTATTCTATTATTATATCATTCTATTATTATAACATTATATTATTATAATATTATAATAATATTATATTATTATTATAACAATATATTATTAACAATATATAACAATATATTAACAATATATTATTGTAATATTATAATAATATAATATTATAATAATATTATATTATAATAATATTATATAAATTATTATATCATTCTATTATTCTATTATTATATCATTCTATTATTATAACATTATATTATTATAATATTATAATAATATTATATTATTATTATTATAACAATATTATTGTAACTTTAGAGCTCAGCTGAAGACGTGCAGCAGAATCACTTTGCACAAATGGTTTAAGAGAAGGAGGAAGAGGAGGAGGAGGAGGAGGAGGAGGAGGAGGAGGAGGAGGAGGAGGAGGAGGAGGAGGTGGAGGAGGAAGAGGAAGAGGAAGAGGAAGAGGAGGAGGAGGAGGAGGAGGAGGAGGAGGAAGAGGAGGATCCTGTCCACCGGCAGCAGCACCGAGTTCCTCTCCATCCCATGTGTCTGAGAGAGGAAGACAAATAATACATCTCATCTTCATCCATCGAGTCCGGTCGGATAAAGAGGACAAAAGGACAAAAGGAGGGACGCTTTCATCACTCTTCTCCTGAAATGCTTCCCTGCTCCTCATCCGCGCAGATGGAGGGATGTGAGGAGGAGGAGGAGGAGGAGAGGAGGAGGGACGCGCACATGCAAACAGAGGTAACAGATACAAAGAATAGAAACAGCTCTAATCCCGTTTATTCTGCCTGTTAAACCCGGACCCGAGTCCTGCAGGATCCGGGTCCGTCTCTCCGGGTACATCCGGGACCTTTTGAAGCCGGTATGACCGACTCACCCGCCGGCTCGTGCTCACGGAGAGAACCGGACCCCTCCCTAAACGAGCCGCTCGCCATTAAAGCGGAGAACAGAAACACATATTAATATCAGAGACGTTTGAATAAATATCTTGGAACATACGTCACGTTATTTCAGTCTGTTAATAACGAAATGAGCTGAAACACGTGGTTTTATTAACGCCTCAGCTTCCATATGATATTTATAGATTTTATTATTTTATTAATGAACGCTCCCTGCCGTGTTCATGCCTTGCTAAATTACCAGAGGAATCGGACACACAACCCTTTGGCTCCACCCCTCTTTGACCTACAAGGACCAGCCCCTAAAGCCTGCAGTCTCTAGTGCCTTGCTCTCCACATTGACCTGCAAAGAGGGAATAGAGCTAGCAACCCTGCCTTGCTCTACCATTTAAGGCTGTGACAACCTGAAAGGTGTTAGTCTTTAGTTCCTGGGAATTGAACCCACAACCCTAAAAGTGTGTTAATGCCTTGCTCAGGGCATTGACCTACATAAAGAGAAATGGGCAGCTTTGTTTGGGATTTGAACTCCTAACCTTTTCATGCCTTCCTCCAGTGGTAGTGCCTTGCCACTGGGACACTGGGAATTGAACCCCCGACCATGAAGAGTGCCTTGCTCGTGCCATCGACCTTCTAAATACAAAGAAATATTACTCATTCAATGTATCTCCGACCCTCTTGATGCCTTGCTCGTGTGACTGAGTCTCCTCATGAAAGATACATTATTCTGTTAGCGTTCAGCAACTACAACTCCCACAATGCCTTGCTCCTCTGTGGCTGGCTAGTTAGCTACATGAGTTATCGTTAAAGATCAGATGAAGGTGTGTTCCTGCTGAGTAGACTTTATGTTTCTATTTGAAACACAAAGTGTCGTCCACCGCCTCAGAGCGCGGCGGAGGGAATCGAACCCTCACATAAAGATGCCTTGCTCTCTGACCGGTGACCCCTCTGAACCCTCTGAGCTCCTCAAGGAGACGAGAGCTGAGAGACTGAAGGTAGAAACAGGAAGCGAACCGAGTGGAGACAGCTGATATTCATCTTTACATCGAAACATCTGTCAGGTCCTCCTCCTTCTCCTTCTTCTCCTTCCTCTTCCTCTTCTTCTCCTCCTCCTCCTCCTCCTGCTCCTGGTTCTTAGGTGACATGAAGTGATTTAGACTTTGTCTAAATGAGTTCTGACTCAGCTGCTGTCACCAAACTTTCCTCCTCCAACATCCAGACTCCTCACAGCTGCTCCTCCTAAATATAGAACTACAATGATGCTGACAGCAGATACTGAGAGGTTAACACACGAGTCAGCAGAGAGGGTGTGTCAGAACTGATGAAGAGGAGGAGCACTAGACAGGTTCTGTGTGATGTGTGATGCTTCTTCCTCATCCTCAGTGCTCCAGACTGACGGAGGAGAGAGACGAGGCCGAGAGACAACTCAAGCACATCAAGAGAGGTGAGTCCAGTTCATCTTCATCTTCTTCATCGTCATCATCATCATCATCATCATCATCATCATCATCATCATCATCTTCATGTGTTAAAGCTGCATTCTCTCTAGTGGCCACCAGGGGGCGACTCCTCTGGTTGTATAGAAGTCTATAGAAAATGACTCTACTTCTCTCTTGATTTATTCCCTCAGTAAACATTGTAAACATGAGTTTATGTCTCAATCTCTAGTTTCAAGTCTTCTTCAATACAGCATGATGTTCATTTAGTACATGATGGTCCATTTAGAGTCACACAGACCATAAAGCAGGGGATGCTTTAGGGCGGGGCTACACGCTGATTGACAGGTCTCTAACAGACCATAAAGCAGGGGATGCTTTAGGGCGGGGCTACACGCTGATTGACAGGTCTCTAACCGACCATAAAGCAGGGGATGCTTTAGGGCGGGGCTACGCGCTGATTGACAGGTCTCTAATAGACCATAAAGCAGGGGATGCTTTAGGGCGGGGCTACTGTGATTGACAGGTCTCTAACAGACCATAAAGCAGGGGATGCTTTAGGGCGGGGCTACACGCTGATTGACAGGTCGACACCAGAGACATATACGGCGTCTCTACGTCTCCTCAGTCCAGATATGGTCACTTCCTGTTCACTGGTTGCATAAAGATACAAGACGATGTATCGTCCCGCCTACAATCAGACACCTGACACCTTCACCCCCCCATCACACCTGTTCTCCTCACACCTGGTCATCTGAAGGGCTGTGTTTAAGAGGAGGAGGGGTCCAAGCCAACAGGAGGAGAGAGATTAGCTTCTGATTATTAGCTGTTTGGAGGAGAGCTGATACCTTCAGTCATGACTGTTCACTCAGGTAAGATCTCTTTATCAATAATAATCTGATAAAGACACAATAATCTTTCTTTACTCATTGATATTCAGTCACTTTATTAAACAGTAACATTTTTAAAAAGCATGTAGTGATGCATGTGTGTAAAAAAACAATATATTCTTTTCTCAATGATGAAACGTATTGATTACAAATTAAATCCCAAAGGGTGGATGTTTTTGAGGACACTTTGCACAACATAATGAGGTATTATTGAGAAAAGGTTAGTGATGCCATTCAGTTCATTCACCTGTCTGTTAAAAAGGAAACGGGAGAAGCAACAGACTCCACCTGGAGTTCACCTCAGTGTCACATTTCAGTTACTTTTTCAACCTGAACCATTTCAGACAGGAAGCTGATAGAAGGAAGTTCATCGAGAGATCTAAACCTAACTAAGTAGTTCTGTTGTCTCAACCTAACTAACTAGTTTAGTTGTCTAAACCTAACTAAGTAGTTATGTTGTCTCAACCTAACTAACTAGTTTAGTTGTCCAAAACGAACTAAGTAGTTCTGTTGTCTAAACCTAACTAAGTAGTTTAGTTGTCTAAAACAAACTAGGTAGTTTAGTTGTCTAAGCCTAACTGAGTAGTTTTATTGTCTGAACCTAACTAACTAGTTTAGTTGTCTAAAACGAACGAAGTAGTTTTATTGTCTGAACCTAACTAAGTAGTTATGTTGTCTCAACCTAACTAACTAGTTTAGTTGTCTAAAACGAACTAAGTAGTTTTATTGTCTGAACCTAACTAAGTAGTTTTATTGTCTGAACCTAACTAAGTAGTTATGTTGTCTCAACCTAACTAACTAGTTTAGTTGTCTAAAACGAACTAAGTAGTTTTATTGTCTGAACCTAACTAAGTAGTTTTATTGTCTGAACCTAACTGAGTAGTTTAGTTGTCTAAGCCTAACTAAGTAGTTATGTTGTCTGAACCTAACTAAGTAGTTTAGTTGTCTAAACCTAACTGAGTAGTTTAGTTGTCTAAGCCTAACTAAGTAGTTCTGTTGTCTGAACCTAACTAAGTAGTTTAGTTGTCTAAACCTAACTAAGTAGTTTAGTTGTCTCAACCTAACTAAGTAGTTCTGTTGTCTAAAACGAACTAGGTAGTTTAGTTGTCTAAGCCTAACTAAGTCGTTTTATTGTCAAAGCCTAACTAAGTAGTTTTATTGTCTTAACCTAACTAAGTAGTTTAGTTGTCTAAAACGAACTAGGTAGTTTAGTTGTCTAAGCCTAACTAAGTAGTTTTATTGTCTAAACCTAACTAGGTAGTTTAGTTGTCTAAGCCTAACTAAGTAGTTTTGTTGTCTGAACCTAACCAGGAAGTTTAGTTGTCTAAGCCTAACTAAGTAGTTTTATTGTCTAAACCTAACTAGGTAGTTTAGTTGTCTAAGCCTAACTAAGTAGTTTTGTTGTCTGAACCTAACTAAGTCATTTTATTGTCCAAGCCTAACTAAGTAGTTTTATTGTCTAAACCTAACTAAGTAGTTTAGTTGTCTCAACCTAACTAAGTAGTTCTGTTGTCTAAAACGAACTAGGTAGTTTAGTTGTCTAAGCCTAACTAAGTCGTTTTATTGTCTAAGCCTAACGAAGTAGTTTTATTGTCTAAACCTAACTAAGTAGTTTAGTTGTCTAAAACGAACTAGGTAGTTTAGTTGTCTAAGCCTAACTAAGTAGTTTTATTGTCTAAACCTAACTAGGTAGTTTAGTTGTCTAAGCCTAACTAAGTAGTTTTGTTGTCTGAACCTAACTAGGTAGTTTAGTTGTCTAAGCCTAACTAAGTAGTTTTATTGTCTAAACCTAACTAGGTAGTTTAGTTGTCTAAGCCTAACTAAGTAGTTTTGTTGTCTGAACCTAACTAAGTCATTTTATTGTCCAAGCCTAACGAAGTAGTTTTATTGTCTAAACCTAACTAAGTAGTTTAGTTGTCGAAGCCTAATTAAGTAGTTTTATTGTCTGAACCTAACTAAGTAGTTCTGTTTTGTAGTTTGTCTCAGTACTTTTTGTAAAAGTAAATCCTATGAACCTTTCGATGAAGATACGTTGCCATCCTTTATCAAATTATCTTCAAATAATATGATGTGAAGACATTTCTAAATAGTCATTGGACAGTCATATTTATAGTCATATTCATTCAACAGACAATCAGAATCTGTGTATCAAACATGTCACAACTTAGATATTCTGGTCATTCTGTGTTTCTCTGAAACTAAAAGATAAAAAGCTGGAAGATAAACGGGCGATAAACCTTTTGGTCCAACTCAAACCCCAAAATCTGTTGTCAAAACCAAATCAGAAATGTGTCTGCTGCAGCAAAAAGAAACCTTGACCTGAAGTCTTCAGAGTCAGCAGAAACGCTGGTCCTGGTTTTCCATGGCGGGTCCCGCCACATCCTCCCTTCATACATCCTCTCATTTATTCATCCGCCGGCTCCCCAGGGAACACAGCAGTCGCTCCTGTCATGTTATTCACATGAATTATTGAAAGATCCTCATGAATTATTCAGCAGCAGACAAAAGGGGGGGGGGGGATGGATGTGTGTGTGCTGGGGGGGGGGGTTAATGAACCTGACTTCAGGCTGAGCTCAGATTAGATAATATACACTACTCCTCCATGATGATGATAACGGTCGTTCCTGTGTGAAATGATCTGGTACAAACATTCATGGTCCCCAGAGGATGTACCCTACTTATTATATAACGAAACCAAAATGGCTCGTCAGCGTTTCCTGCTCGGCCTGGTTTAGGTTTAGGTTTAACTTTAGGTCACTAGAGAATAGATCACCAGGAATTTGACTTAGTTTAATGTCAACCTTAATGAAAAAACACCTTTTTAAACTCAGAACATATGTAGCATGTACAATGTAGCAGCACAAACTCAGTCAACTCAGCCGTCCGTTCTGCAGAGTCCAACTAATCGAGTGTGTATTTGCACAGTTTTAGCTATTTTTGAATGTATTTTTGAATACTATATACATATATATGTATATATATATATATATATATATATATATATATATATATATATATATATATATGTATGTATATATATATATATGTATATATATATATATGTATATATATATATATATGTATATATATATATATACATATATATATATATATATGTATATATATATATATGTATATATATATATATATGTATATATATATATATATGTATACATATATATATGTATATAGTATTATATCTGGTACTTACTCAGTGTCTCTTCAAACTCTGTGCCGACGAGTCTGGAAACAATGTTTGAACTGGAATTAGTTGCTAAAGTGTCGCTTCGGTAATTTTCACGACCTCAAGAGGATCACTGGAAAATACAACGTTTTATTCTGAAACGTCCTGAGCTGTTTCCTGTGAAGATGGAAGTTTATTTTGAAAAGACTGTTTTCTTGTCACGTCTCTTTCTTTAGCTTCATGTTGCTGCTGGTGGAAGCAGAGCTGACGTCTCTCAGCTGGTCATTTATGCTTTGCATTAAGTCGCTGGTAGAAAAAGAGCGTCAAAGATTCCTCTCAGAGACACAAATGAAGAAGTCTGAGTTACAGTCAGACTTCTTCAGGATCAGAAACTGAGAAAAGAGATTCGAGAAAAATATGAACGTGCAATAGAAACAAACCTGTGTGTGTGTGCGTGCGTGCGTGCGTGCGTGCGTGCGTGCGTGCGCGTGCGTGCGCGTGCGTGCGTGCGTGTGTGCGCGTGTGTGTGTGTGTGTCCGTCCTCCCCTCAGTGTCTCAGATGGTGATTGAGGAGGTCAGCGTTCTGCAGACTCAGCTGGAGATCGAGAAGTCGTGCCGGGAAAATGCCGAGGCCCTGGCCACAAAGGTCAGTCACACACACACACAAACAAACACACACACTCAATAATCAATACTGTGTGATTAGCATTATCAGGGTCCAGCTGGCTTTAGCAGGAGAAGAGAGTGAACAGCTGAGTCAGGATGAGTCTGCACGGACTCGACTGTCTGTTACTGCCCCCACATATTTAATATATATATATATATATATATATATATATATATTATGTGTCATTGACCGCTGTGACCTTTGACCTCCAGCTGAACTGTGAGAACAGGAAGTTGAAGTGCATGAGTCTGTCGTCTAGTCCGTGTTTGGAGGAGCTGCTTCCCGACATCTCAGACTGCATCGCTGCAGACGGAAGTCCTGACACCTTCACCCAGTACCAACAACAAGTTAAAGGTACAGTACGTAGTATTATATGAACACAGTACCAACAACAAGTTAAAGGTACAGTACGTAGTATTATATGAACACAGTACCAACAACAAGTTAAAGGTACAGTACGTAGTATTATATGAACACAGTACCAACAACAAGTTAAAGGTACAGTACGTAGTATTATATGAACACAGTACCAACAACAAGTTAAAGGTACAGTACGTAGTATTATATTAACACAGTACCAACAACAAGTTAAAGGTACAGTACGTAGTATTATATGAACACAGTACCAACAACAAGTTAAAGGTACGGTACGTAGTATTATATGAACACAGTACCAACAACAAGTTAAAGGTACGGTACGTAGTATTATATGAACACAGTACCAACAACAAGTTAAAGGTACGGTACGTAGTATTATATGAACACAGTACCAACAACAAGTTAAAGGTACGGTACGTAGTATTATATGAACACAGTACCAACAACAAGTTAAAGGTACGGTACGTAGTATTATATGAACACAGTACCAACAACAAGTTAAAGGTACGGTACGTAGTATTATATGAACACAGTACCAACAACAAGTTAAAGGTACAGTAAGTTTATTCTGATATAATTGCATTAATAAAGTTCATTGTATTCTGTTTTTACAGATCTGGGTGAGACAGTAAACACTTTATTGGAGGAGAAGAAGAACTTTGTTACTCAGGTTCATGAACAGCAGAGACGGATAGAAGAGCTGACGTCACAGGTGAGAACGGAGAGAACCTGCAGGATAACTTGTTCTCCTTCTTCTTCTTCTTCTACTTCTTCTCCTTCTTCTTCTACTTCTTCTTCTTCTACTTCTTCTCCTTCTTCTTCTACTTCTTCTTCTTCTCCTTCTTCTTCTTCTTCTTCTTCTTCTTCTTCTTCTCTGAGTGGCAGGAGCGTGGAGTTGGAGGAGTGTGATTGAAAGCGTTAAAATAGTGATTTTCCGATCTTTTTCTTCACGGGGTGATGTTGGGTGTGATAGTGTAGTGGGGTGTTCAGGGTGTACGGGTTTTTTTTTGTGGACTTTTATCGTTTTTTTGGGTGTTTTTGAGCGGATTGCAGCCGGGCAGCAGGTGCTGTCGGCGTGCTAAACGCTAGCATGCGGCTGACGGAGCTAACGAGGGAACACGGCGTGAAGGTCCCCCCCCCGCTGTTCGGGTGTTCGGTGGAGGAGATCAGCCTGGCAGTGGGGGAGATGGTCGGCTACAGCCACGTGAAGTCCGCAGCGCGGATGAACAGCGCTGTGGTCGTCTTTCTGGACAGTTTAGAAGCTGCGGACGTGGTGCAGATGCACGGGATCTCCGTGGGTGAACACTTCCTGCACACGTATCCTCTCGCCTCACGGGAGGTGAAAGTCACCGTGTCCAACGTGCCGCCGTTCATAAAGGGAGAAGCCATCATCAAAGAGCTGTCCAAACATGGGAAGGTGGTGTCTCCGGTTCGGAGAGTGTCCTCGGGATTTCAGTCTCCGCTGTTGCAGCACGTGGTGTCTCACAGGAGACATGTCTACATGATCCCCAGCAACAGGAGCAGAGTAGTCGACCTCAGCTTCACGCTCACTGTGGACGACTTTGACTACGTCATCTTTGCAAAGACAAACGATTTCAAGTGTTACAGCTGTGGGAGAGAAGGACATGTGAGCAGAGCTTGTCCTGGGGAACACGGCTCAAACAGAGACCAGAACCGGAGACGCACCGAGGGGGACAGAGGGGACAAGCAGGACGGACAAGAGGGAACAAGTGGAGCACAGGAGGTGAGGGTGGAGGAGACGGGTGGGTTACAGGGGGTGAGAGTGGAGGAGACGGGTGGAGCACAGGGGGTGAGGGTGGAGGAGACGGGTGGGGCTCAGGAGGTGAGAGTGGAGGAGACGGGTGGGGTACAGGGGGTGAGAGTGGAGGAGACGGGTGGAGCACAGGGGGTGAGGGTGGAGGAGACGGGTGGGTTACAGGGGGTGAGAGTGGAGGAGACGGGTGGGGTGCAGGGGGTGAGAGTGGAGGAGACGGGTGGGGTGCAGGAGGTGAGGGTGGAGGAGACGGGTGGAGCACAGGGGGTGAGAGTGGAGGAGACGGGTGGGTTACAGGGGGTGAGAGTGGAGGAGACGGGTGGGGTGCAGGAGGTGAGGGTGGAGGAGACGGGGGTGACCCAGGAGACGAGAGTGGAGGTGGCGGGTGGGGTGCAGGAGGTGAGGAAGGACGGGGCAAGTGAGGTCCAGCAGGTGAGGGAGAGTGCTGGAGGACAGGTGGAGGCAGGTGGGGAGGTGGACATGGAGGCGGACGAGGAGCAGCTCAAGGCCCCTCAGCGGAAGAGGAAGCAGAAAGGAGACAAAGGACGCTCACAGGCGAAGAAGGCGGCAACTACCGAAAGTGGAGGAGCAGCCGAGTGCGGGTCCAGGCTGGAAGAGGATCCTGAGTCCGGGTGGGAGGACTCTGAGTCCAGTCAGGAGGACTCTGCTGTTAACAGCGAGCCCTCTGAACACGGTGCTGGCAGCTGCAGGGGCTCTGGAGGCTACAGCGTGGGGGAGATCAAGGAGTTCCTCAGGAGGAGTAAGAGCGTGAGAAAAGCCAGAGTGGAGGACTACCTCTCTGATAAGGAGAAGCTCTCCAGCTCTGCCAGATCTCACATGAGGAGCAAGGACAGAGGAGGTCTGACGAAGCAGGAAGGCTTCAGGCTCCAGAAAATAGTTCACAAAGTGAACAAAGAACTGGGCAAAGGTGGCGCTAAAGTGAGACTCAGATCTCAGTCTAAAGACAATTAAGGACACGTTCATGTTGTTGGACCTTATGTGTGTAACCGTCTTGCAGGATGAAGTATCGTGTTGTTCAGAAAAGAACTGGGTTTGTTTTGAGTAGCAGTGAAGCTCTGTAAATGGAGGTTAACACAAACAAATAAAGATATATTAAACCTCTTCTTCTTCTTCTTCTTCTTCTTCTTCTCTGAGTGGCAGGAGCGTGGAGTTGGCGGAGCGTGATTGAAAGCGTTAAAATAGTGATTTTCCGATCTTTTTCTTCACGGGGTGATGTTGGGTGTGATAGTGTAGTGGGGTGTTCAGGGTTTACGGGTTTTTTTGTGGACTTTTATCGTTTTTTTGGGTGTTTTTGAGCGGATTGCAGCCGGGCAGCAGGTGCTGTCGGCGTGCTAAACGCTACCATGCGGCTGACGGAGCTAACGAGGGAACACGGCGTGAAGGTCCCCCCCCCGCTGTTCGGGTGTTCGGTGGAGGAGATCAGCCTGGCAGTGGGGGAGATGGTCGGCTACAGCCACGTGAAGTCCGCAGCGCGGATGAACAGCGCTGTGGTCGTCTTTCTGGACAGTTTAGAAGCTGCGGACGTGGTGCAGATGCACGGGATCTCCGTGGGTGAACACTTCCTGCACACGTATCCTCTCGCCTCACGGGAGGTGAAAGTCACCGTGTCCAACGTGCCGCCGTTCATAAAGGGAGAAGCCATCATCAAAGAACTGTCCAAACATGGGAAGGTGGTGTCTCCGGTTCGGAGAGTGTCCTCGGGATTTCAGTCTCCGCTGTTGCAGCACGTGGTGTCTCACAGGAGACATGTCCTCTTGATCCCCAGCAACAGGAGCAGAGTAGTCGACCTCAGCTTCACGCTCACTGTGGACGACTTTGACTACGTCATCTTTGCAAAGACAAACGATTTCAAGTGTTACAGCTGTGGGAGACAAGGACATGTGAGCAGAGCTTGTCCTGGGGAACACGGCTCAAACAGAGACCAGAACCGGAGACGCACCGAGGGGGACAGAGGGGACAAGCAGGACGGACAAGAGGGAACAAGTGGAGCACAGGAGGTGAGGGTGGAGGAGACGGGTGGGGCTCAGGAGGTGAGAGTGGAGGAGACGGGTGTGGCCCAGGAGGGCTTCTTCTACTTCTACTTCTTCTTCTTCTTCTACTTCTTCTTCTTCTACTTCTTCTTCTTCTACTTCTTCTTCTTCTACTTCTTCTTCTTCTTCCTCTCCTCCTTCTTCCCCTCCTTCCCATGTTGGTATGTTTCTGTGGTTGGATGAGTTGTTCTATTTATTATTTATTTTGAATTGATGACGTGACAGTGATCTGTCCTGGATCAATAAAAGGAATTTAAAAATCAAATCTTCCTTTCCTTCTTCTCCTTCTCCTTCTCCTTCTCCATCTTCCTCTCCTCCTTCTTCCCCTCCGTTGACTAACAGTTGAGTTGTTTCTCCGTCTCTCCAGTCAGATAAAGATGTGGTTGAGATGAAGGATCTCCGTGAGACTGTTGAGCACCAACGTAGAACCATCAAGAGATTCAACAGAGGTGAGAAACACAGTGACGGAGAGCAACATGTTGTGATTCTGATGCTAACATGCTCATAGTAGCATGTAGCCAGCATGGCTAACGTGCTAGCTCCCTGCCTCTGTAGTGTCCGTGATGGCGGCTCAGGAGTACGACGGGATGCAAGACCAGCTGGACCTGGAACAGAGCCTGAGAGTGAAAGCTGAGACGTACGCTCACGAGGTAAATACATGTAACATGTAGAAGTAGAAGAAGAAGTAGAAGAAGAAGGAGAAGGAGAAGGAGAAGGAAGGCAGGAATGTGTAAATGTACAGCTAGTGCTCAAGGACACGGATCAGTGCAGGTTTGGACTCTTACGTTTGTTAGTTTTACAGTTTTTTACGTGTTTTCCTCCTCCCCTCGTCCTCCTCCTCTTCCTCCTCCTGTAGATGCTGGTGAAGCAGAAGGAGGCCAACAGACAGAGCATGTTGCTGCTGCAGAGCTCAGAGCCGAGCGTTCAGCTCCTCAAAGCTCTGGAGGACGTGGCTACGATCACCAAGACCCTGGAGGAGGAGCGACTAAGGCACCAGCAGGAGGTACAGAGTACCTGAGCAGGTAGTGAACAGAGTACCTGAACAGGTAGAGAACAGAGTACCTGAGCAGGTAGAGAACAGAGTACCTGAGCAGGTAGTGAACAGAGTACCTGAGCAGGTAGAGAACAGAGTACCTGAACAGGTAGAGAACAGAGTACCTGAGCAGGTAGTGAACAGAGTACCTGAGCAGGTAGAGAACAGAGTACCTGAGCAGGTAGTGAACAGAGTACCTGAGCAGGTAGTGAACAGAGTACCTGAACAGGTAGAGAACAGAGTACCTGAGCAGGTAGAGAACAGAGTACCTGAGCAGGTAGTGAACAGAGTACCTGAACAGGTAGAGAACAGAGTACCTGAGCAGGTAGTGAACAGAGTACCTGAGCAGGTAGAGAACAGAGTACCTGAGCAGGTAGTGAACAGAGTACCTGAGCAGGTAGAGAACAGAGTACCTGAGCAGGTAGTGAACAGAGTACCTGAACAGGTAGTGAACAGAGTACCTGAACAGGTAGAGAACAGAGTACCTGAACAGGTAGTGAACAGAGTACCTGAACAGGTAGAGAACAGAGTACCTGAACAGGTAGAGAACAGAGTACCTGAGCAGGTAGTGAACAGAGTGTGTGTGTGTGTGTGTGTGTGTGTAGGTGGAGACTCTGGAGGCCCAGCTGGAGCAGAGCGGTGTGAAGAAGCAGCTGGAGGCTCTTCAGAGGCAGCTGGAGCTGCTGGAGGTGGAGAAGAAGGAGATGGAGGGACGACTGGAGCGAACAGAGAAGAAGAACGAGGAGCTGGAGGACCGAGGTGAACACGCTG